>JBAIZL010000004.1:66746009-66768509 GCA_036971475.1 Prosapia bicincta
CATGTTTGCTAAATTCTTTCAACCTTTTAAACATCTGACTTTTTGTTTTGTTGGATACAGTATTAATTTTCGTCTGTTTTTATTTATTGTATCTATTTTATCTTATTTAAGTTATTTCTGTACACGCCAAATTTCTTATTTTGTCCATCTAATATTAAATTTCACTTGTTCTAATTTATTGTGTCTATCTTGTCGCTAATTTAAATATCATTCTCTATGTGCCAAATTTTTTATTTTTATCAAATTTTATTCAATGGAATCCTGAAGGATTTTACGTTCGAGGTACGTTTTGTTTCTTTTTAAAATGTCAATAGTTTTAACCTTAGCTCGCTAGATTTTCGGAGAAGATTCACAGTCTTAGGAAAGGCCGAACCTAACAACATTTATTCGCACACCATTGAATGTCGATGCTGTTTTTCGCTGATCTTGTAATTGAATCTTCTTAGGTTTCATCCTCTATACTATTTACATTCTATCTTCAGTTTTACTTTTTTTTAAACTGTGCATAGGAATTTTTCACTGAGAATTGTTAATGTTTTAGTTTGTTACAACAGAATGTGTGTGTGTGAAGTGTGTGTGTGTGTGTGTGTGTGTGTGTGTGTGTATGTGTGTGTGTGTGTGGTTGTGTGTGTGTGTGTGTGTGTGTGTGTGTGTGTGTGTGTGTGTGTGTGTGTGTGTGTGTGTGTGTGTGTGTGTGTGTGTGTGTGTGTGTGTGTGTGTGTGTGTGTGTGTGTGTGTGTGTGTGTGTGCATGTCTGTGTTTCTTCATTTTGTACTTGACACCTATTCATATTGCAATCTGCAGAGTTAAACCAAGTCTCTAACAGCGAGAAGAAGGATCGAGCGCCAAGCTTCTCCAACAAAGTATAAATTTATTCGCAGCACTATGTCAAGTGATTTATAATGGAGTGATTCTGCGTAGAAGAAATTTATACATCGATAAAAATGATAAACTTAGTTCAAAGATATATAAAATAAATTTATTATTATATTCGAGCGTGAAACGATAAATCGTGTTAGCTAGGCCTAAGTGTGTAAGCTGGAAGTAGAAAGGCGGCAGCGGGGAGCTGCGTAAGTCTCACGGGCATGGATAACTCATGTCAGTTCAAATCAATTCATGCTGTTGGAGATGTATTTTAGTTGGAACGTTTACTATTAGTGCTATTAATTACTACACATTTCTTCGAAGAACTATTTATCGATTAGTTACGTGTACCATTAAATGTTTCCCTCTTTATATTTACAGTAAGTTATTATGACGCTGTCAGATTGCTTACTTAGAAAAAGAAACCTTCCGAATAAATGCTTTTCTAAAAAGCCAAAAAATAATAAAGTTTTTATTAAATCTACCAGGCTTTTAGAATAAATAGAAAATAAGAATAGCAGCTTCAACTTTTACTTTTGTTTTATACTTTAAGATTTCCTACCTACACTCTCTTTTATTATCCTTCGACCACTTATTATTGCATTCATTCAAGTCACATACGTTTTTCGTTTACCTCTTCGACCACTTATAACTTTTCAAAGTCCATTGTAGATTTCTAATAGAATGAATATTTAAAATATTTTATTAGATAATTTAATATATATTCAAATTTACGTACAAAATAATTGTGTATAATAGATTACAGTTCTAAAATTTACCGTCACGCTGTTAACCTTGCCTCATGTATATGTGATGCTAGTCGAACGAAAGAAGGATGGAATATCTTAGTTGCCATAGTAACGCCTTTAATTTTTTCCGTGTTACTGTTGAAACTACTGTGGGTGACTGTCTGACATTGTTTTCAATCATTCGCTTTAGGGTTCTACCTGAGTAGCAAGTTTGTCAAGCTGTATTTGAAGAACTATTTTGGATAAGACTCTCATTTAGTCTGTTGAACGTAATATATCTTAATTGATAGTAAAACCTCTATTACCTAGTTACTTAGAGCTTAGCTAGTGAGAACTATTCACAAAGTTAAAAGTCAAAGTAGTGGACTCAAAATCTCACAAAAATTAGTCTTTAATAAACACACAAAACAAAATAGTTTCAGCGACGAAATCGCCTTCCTCAGTGCTTGGCTACTACTCAAGTAGCTTGGTCTCAGTAGTAGCCCAGCACTGAGGAAGGCGACTTCGTTGCTGAAACTAGTTTGTTTTGTGTGTTTATTAAAGACTAATTTTTGTGAGATTTTGAGTCCACTACTTTGACTTTTACGTGTATTACCTAATTGTTAATTAATAATTACAATTTCATGAATATGTAGAAACCTACATAATATACATTTTTAAGAAAGTGATAGTGGTGCTGCTTTAACAATTTTTAAACAATCTGTTTGAAATAATATTAGAAAAAGAGATTCAGGATCCAACGATGAGAGTGTCAATGTGTCAGTAGACAAGTAGAAAACTCATATATAAAGTGATTTCTATATGCAGAATTAACCACACTTTGTTCCATGTTTCTATTTTCATCCAGTTTATTTTTAGTAAAATAATTAATTATTAAAAATATTAGCAGTTTTTAATACTGTAATAATATTATAAGAGCAATATTAATTCACGAAATCAGCTTAGATAGTAAACATTAATTTGCTATTATCCTTCATATACATTTATAGCATGAAACCGTTTCGGAGTAAGTGCCTTACGTTTTTAAATTTAAAATGTTTTTGCTTGTTTTAGCAATTTTTTAAAATATAAGCTTGTGTAAGGTAGTAATTAACAATACAAAGACACACTTACTCAAACTTAATAATTTATTGACTCAAACAGGTTTCGATGCCAATGTCATCATCATCAATCAACAAACAACATCAATTAAGTATAATCACTACAAAATTTAAATTACACCTCAAAAACCGTTGTAACTCAGGTTTTGTAATATTTGTAACTTGCTGATAAAGGTCACATTCCCATCGAAACGCGATTGAGTCAATAAATTAATATTTGTGGGCCAGTGTGTAATATTAATTAATTATTTCGTTCTTTATCTTTGTTTTTAACATAAGTACGAAATTTCAAAACAAACAACTACAAAATATTGTTCATAAATATTTCAATAGACTATTCATATTTTGTTTTTGCCAACTGAAAAATTATGTATTTATTTACCTTCAACATTTTACAGAATTAGTCTAAACAAAACACTTGGATCAAATTTGCAGGGAAGTTGTTAAAAAAATCTACCTACCTGCAAAATTTGCTATCCGTAAATATATAGGTATTAAAATAGATCACTTTATAGATCTGTGAGCACAGATACACACGATGAAGAGCTGTAAATATATGCCCATCCTTCCGAGGTTGTCAGAATGATGGACAAAACTAACAATGTGTTTAAGCACGCCTGCAATATAAAGAATACGCTTCGGGTGTATTATATGGTAATAAATTATCAACAATTAAAGTTTTAAAAATTACTTTTTGCTTTTGAAAAGTAGTTCTCCTAAAAATAGCAAGGGAATGCACTAGGTTTGATTTTTCTGTACAGTTTGTTGGCTACCTCCTGTCGGTAAGGCCTGTGTGTATGTAATGTTACCATGTTGAGAAGGGCAAGCGGCAATTGCTAAGGGTAATTTATAAGCTGTGTTCTAACCATTTAAATAATTAATAACCCAATCACTGCTGAGGCATTTAAATTAAGGACCAATTACAGCTAAATAGCCGTGCCTATAGACTCGTCTCTCTCTTTGTCTCTTCATGAAGACTACTAATTATACAATATCCTCAAATCTACATTGTAATCACTAATGAAAAGATACGCTTCTCTATTATTTACATCTCTGTGTTTGTGAGTTTATGTTCAATATAAGGTTTTTTTATTATAAGTAAAAGTATAAATAGCTAATTACAATCAATAATTCATTCCTCAAACGGGTTTCAATTGTAAAGTCATCATCATGAGTGACTATAAATAATACATCTTCCTTTAAAGTGTATCTTTTACATTTTGTATTTTATTATTCGTGAAATATCTTTCTACAATTTGCCTTTGCAATATTTATCAATTATCACAGCTCTATAAATGCACTTCGTAAGGATTCCACCTCAAAATATTTGTATTATCAAACACATAATTACTATAAAACTACGATTTTATAGTAGGTATTGAAGCACACGTTATATAAAAATATTCTTATATGTTTGTATGAAATGTTATAGTGTTATAGTGGTGTAGTAGCTATTTTTAACACTATTGCTATTTATTGTTTATAATATTAATGATTAAAGTTAAAATCATAGAAAATGTAATCGTGCGCTGTATATTGTACGACAAAAATTCATAAAAACATATTATACCTTCGCTGTCTTCGTTACATACTGTACATATATTCCTTGAATTAACTTTCCGGACAGGGTAAATGCAGCATATTCCCATCACGTTTGTAGCTAAAGTTTTGCACTACACCCTCTAAGGATTTTACTGTTTGGAGTGCACCTTTGTTCGTCCACCTTCTCAATTTCCTATTGTTACCCGCATTAGCTGTTGATTAAAAAAACAGAATTTCTTTCTGAATTCGCAGACTACCTTCTGTTCTGTTCCACCAGAGAGGTCTTCTAATAAACTAGATAGCTTTCCTTGCTTAATTAAAGTAGAATTTCTCTGTACAAGACAATGACGTTAGTTTTCATTTAATTTTAAAGTGGTGTAAGGATAAAGGCACTATTCTTTCAGATATTAAAAAGTCAATTCATTTTAAAAATAAGTTTTAAAATTCTACACACACGAAGGATATTATATTTAGCTCACAAATGTTTCACTTCACCTTTTACCGTGTAAAATTAATGGTTTAGTGTCAAGAATATTATATAATAATATCTTACGTACATAATCTTTTCAAATATATATATATATATATATATATATATATATATATATATATATATACATATATATATATATATTTATTATATATATATATATATATATATATATGTGTATATTAAATTACAGACTCGATAAATGTGTATAATAGAAATCATGAGGAGATAATTATATTAGTAATTGATCGTTAAATTAGTAATCTTCTATATCAAAGAGAGAATTTTTAATTGATTATACAAATTGATTCTTATGTGTTCAGTGTTATTGATACAGTGTTTGGTTGTAAGTGTGTTTTGTCGTTCAAAATGGGTGATGGTGTTTTCTATTTCGAAGTTTTCAGTTGCTTATAGTTTATTGGTTTTTTGATGAAATGTAGAGTTTTAGATTTGTGTCAATTAGATTAGTTGCTGTGTGTGTGCCCGCGCGCGCGTGTTTGCGTGGTAGTGTGTTATGTATATGTTTGACATATGGGTTGTCTTTTTTGTTTGTTTCATGTGTTCCTTGTACACGAAAAGTATGTAAAAATTATCTTTCGAAAACATTTGAAAATGGAACAATCATTCTCAAGTATTCTGAGTTAAATAAACACTGTACATTAGTTGTAATGTTTCCAGCTGAACCATAATAGCATCGCGATCTTTGCCAAATGGATCTAGACTGTCCAAGAGAGCGTCAAAGATCCATGCGTGGATAAGCCGACCATTATTAGCCTTGTCAGAAGGCAGACAGCTGCTAGAGTGAGGCAAGCCCTCTCGCCGTCTTAGTCAATATTTTGCATTTACTGTTCGCAAAGTGGATGTAAGCAACTACCACTTGGCATTTATTGACTAGGAAAATCCTAGATATTATATATGAAATATAACGGAGTTAAAAATATTTATATACATATAAACTTTCTTTAAAAAACGTTAGTTCTGTGTGAATACCTTTCTATTGTTTTGTGAGTGGCGTTAATTTTTCGTTTTCGAAAATGAGCAATTTTGTCGTCACTAATCACGTATCGCTGTACTTTTTTATAAAGAATTCATTTCTCTTATTTTACATAATTAGGCTTTGAACCGTCACTTAAATTTATATTTCAGTTGTAATATATTGCTTTTTTATTGTTCCGCCGCAATTAATTTCGTTTAAATTCCTAGTAACTTATTGTAAAAATTTTCTAAATATATTTTGTTTATGGTTGTAGTGATTGCTGGTTGTCACACAATCAATCTACTCATAGATTGCTAAGTACGAGTGTAATGAGAAAAATTTTCTAAATATATTTTGTTTATGGTTGTAGTGATTGCTGGTTGTCACACAATCAATCTACTCATAGATTGCTAAGTACGAGTGTAATGAGAAAAATTTTCTCGCTTCATAAAAGTTACTACTAGGAAAGACTTTCCAATAGAACTTTCTTAATTTTTTGTTGTTTGTATTTTTTATTATTTTGAGTAGTTTACTATGACTGTCATCGACTACAAATGATGGGAAAAGATGATGTAAATTAGGCAAGATGGGGTCATTAAAGTTTACTGTAGATATTAATCAAGTATTTTAATTTTTAGAAAATCCCTTCACTGGATATAAAGCGAATGAATGTATATATATATATATATATATATATATATATATATATATATATATATATATGTGTGTGTGTGTGTGTGTGTGTGTATGTGTGTGTGTATTTGTGTGTGTGTGTGTGTGTGTGTGTGTGTGTGTGTGTGTGTGTGTGTGTGTGTGTGTGTGTGTGTGTGTGTGTTTGTGTGTGTGTGTATGGTGATACGTATTCCTCCACGGATGGAAAAATATTATTTTCCGATGGTGCGTATATATATATATATATATATATATATATATATATATATATATATATATATATATATATATATATATAATGATGATGAATATTTATTATCTGAAGTACATCCGTTTATTCTGCAGGGCATAAAATCGCAGTTTCGACGTTTCGCTAGAATCTCATCTAGCACTGACGAGGTGAACCCAACAGTTGAAGAGCGAGATAAGAGTCTAGCGAAACGTCGGAATTGAGATTTTATGCACTGCAGAATGAACGGATGCACTCCAGATAATAAATGTTCATCATATATATATATATATATATATATATATATATATATATATATACATATATATATATAACACTTGCGGTGTCGAACAAACTGAATACTTGTTATGATTTAAAATTGATAACAACGTATACACTCAATTACAACAACTAAACTTATTATTGAATTTATTTCATAATGATAATAATTGTAATTTAGTGGATGCGTTGTCTGCATACTTATTTAAAAAGACTGTAATCTATTTTCAGGCTTGAGAAGGGCAACGAACTAGTTGCAGATGTAAAATGATATTGTTGATATTGTTTTATATATATATATATATATATATATATATATATATATAAAATGATGATGATGATGATGATGATGAATAGTTATTATCTAGAGTACATCCGTTCATTCTGCAGGGCATAAAATCGCAGTTTCGACGTTTCGCTAGAATCTCATCTGGCACTGACGAGGTGAACCCAACAGTTGAAGAGCGAGATAAGAGTCTAGCTATAATAGAAAACATGTTTGTAACTACTAATTTCTACATTATTTAAACCCTAATTTTATTTAAGCTTTATTAAATTTATTAAAATAGTACTATGATTACAGGCTGAGTAATAATTCGCTTATGATTAAAAGTTATAAATAAAACAATAACTAGATACGAATTCATAAAATAATTTATTTAATTTCCTTTGGATAAATAAAGAATCTATACCCCATTAACACTTTTATTTTAACAATCCTTATGTACATTTCAATTGTACGGTAATCAACCTCAGAGTGATTTACAAAACAAACTACAAAAAAGCGAACAAAAATGGTATTTTGTTTTGTAAATTTCCTCTGAGGATGATTGCTGTGCAATTGAAATGTATATAAAGCGTTGAATGAATGAAAAGGTTATTTGTGATGTGAATGTTTTATCTATTTAAATTAAACATTACGTCATAGGTGATTAATGAAATATACTTCATTGCCTAACGCGTTCCATTGACTTGGAATTCGTGTACATTTATTTATTACTATGACCACATCTAGCGCTATATGTTTCGTGTGTTAAACTTGATCAAGTCTGTAAAATCTTAATATTTGTGTACAGAAGGTTTACAGTTATATATTTAAACAGTAAATAAATTTACAAGGCCATTGAGAAACAAGCCGATACTCCCACAACCTTTCGAGAATCCAACGGGAATCGAGCAAAGAGATATTGTTGTCAGTGCGGTAATTATGCAAATCGAACGTGTGAGTGTTGAAGTGTTTCCGATGTGTTTTAATCCTCGGCTGAACCCGGTTGCAATCGCGAGC
The DNA here is from genome assembly GCA_036971475.1 of Prosapia bicincta. NCBI lineage: Eukaryota > Metazoa > Arthropoda > Insecta > Hemiptera > Cercopidae > Prosapia > Prosapia bicincta. The sequence goes on from JBAIZL010000004.1 coordinate 66,754,196, forward strand.
CATTAAGAAGTAGGTGTGGATATACAAAGAGCTTTTAATGGTGGTAATACAATAGTAACGCTGCACGGAATGTCGTGCTCGCTACGATCTCATCTTAACTCGGCGTAACAGAGTTTAACGCGAGTTGTGGAGATTTCAATGGCTTCGTTAGGTTAGATAGAGATCCGGAGTCAGTTTTTTAAAGTGAAAATTATACATTACTGCTCTAACACTTACCTGAATGAATGTTTGAACTTATGATAGCGCATCAAAGGTAGGATAGGAAATGTGTGCGAAATATAGAACTATAAGAGATGTATATATATATATATATATATATATATATATATATATATATATATATATATATTATTATAGAGATATCTTATATAGAGAGAGCCATTATTGTATGATTCATTCCTGATAATGTTGGTAGTGTTTATCAACGAAAAGCTTTGGATATAAATTAATAAATATTCTTGTATTTGAATAACCTTAGTTGTTTATATATATATATATGATGAATAGTTAATATAATGAGTACATCCGTTCATTTTGTAGTGCATAAAATGGCATTTCTGACGTTTTTCTAGAATCTCATCTAGCATTAGCGAAGTAAACGCAAGTACAGTTGAACCCAACAACAGTTGAAGTGCGAAACTTCGACTTTCGTATTCAACTGTACTTGCGTTTACTTCGCTAATGCTAGATGAGATTCTAGAAAAACGTCAGAAATGCCATTTTATGCACTACAAAATGAACGGATGTACTCAGTATATTAACTATTCATCATATTTTTCGATCGGAGAAGGAATACGTATATATATTCATTTATTTATCGCTGTTTTCTTGCATTTGATTTTTATCTTACTCATATTTCATAGTTTATATAGTGAGCATTTTGCGAGATTATTCTCGGGGCAAGGAAGTACGCGAATGAAGTTTACTGTTGAGAATGGAGTGACAATTTCAAATCCGAAACTGGGTTCGTCAAAAAATTGTTTCATGTGTTAACATCAAATAATTACTTTGAGAGACTGAGGCAGTCAGACAGACAGAGAGAAAGACTAAGGTGGAGAAAGAGAGAGACAGGCAGATGAAGAAAAAGGGGGGGAGAGAGAAAGAAAGAGGGGGGAGAGAGAAAGAAAGAGGGAGAGGCAGACAAAGAGAAAGGTAAAGACCTAAACAGAAAGAGAGATAGAGACAGACAGACAGACAGACTGAGAGAAGTCTTTGTATGTGTGCGGTTGATGGATTTTGATAGACGTTGTGTAATGCTGGAAGTCTATTTTGATTTAAACTAAAAGGGCACTGGTAGACATTATTATTGCTTGTTTCGCTGTACAAGAAACACAAATAAAAACAAAGTGAGCTTAGAGGTAACATTGTAACATAAAACAAATTTAACTTTATTGGGAATAATCATGAGATTATTTATTCTGTCATATTAATCGACTTGTGACTAATTTCATAATCTAACACGAGTAAGGATTGGCGAAAAGGAGGGAAGTTTGCAATGGGTAGAGTTTCTAGCAAAACTGAAGCTAGAGTTTAGAAAACCAATAAGTTACAAGAACAGACCGAAATTATATTTTCTTCAGAAAAATAATAATAATAAAATATTGAAAGGTGAAAGAAGAATTTTTTATGTAATTAGGCATAAATGTGATGAAGCCAATGAGATTGTGCCCAGTCTCTACTGAAGACAGAAACCTCGCCCTAGGTTTGCGGTGAACCCGTACTAGCGGAACTGTCATGACAACAGGTTTGACGTTAGCATTTCTTCTGCGCTTTACACCACTTAACCTTCAACGAAACCTTCAATCTTCTCCTCTCTGTGTCCTTCTAGTAATCGATAGTACTCTGTCTAACATCTTATGTCTTTTCAACAAATTATTTCATTTTGTTTCCTTATTGAGTTTCTCAGGTTTGTTCTTCCATATACTTAATCTTTTTCCGAAATTACCATACTGGGAGAACTTGAACTTCCTTAAGTTTTCAGTCCAGTAGATGTTTCCGGTGTAAAGATTTTCCGAACATTTAACGGTTTATAATTAAACAAATTAAATATTATTTAGTTTTAATTCTTAAAAAATTTAATTTTTACTTCTAGCTTACAGTTCAGGCGTAGCAAGACGTCTGTCTGTAACGCAATTGAAGGTATAACTCCGTTACATTAAAACATTTTAAAATACCAAGTTAATTCATCAAAATTAGCAGAACATTATTGAATTAATTCTTAAGGCTTGTTAATCTGAAATGCAAGGAATTGTGCGCTGGTAAAACAATGACTCTTTTAAATTCAATTAAAGCAAATTATAATCTTTTATTTTAAGATAGACAGATAAAATAAATTATAATCATGACACATATATTTTTAACACTCAGTTACGAATTATGGAACATTTTACATTCTATTTATGAATTTTTAAGGATAGCAATCCTTCAATTAATTAATCAATCAATGGCTGAAAATGAACATGTATTCGAGTTTACTTGCCTTTTTATATAATCAAATTTAATAATTCAATGTGAACATAATGGCACCAAAAGATGCGTAATTACAGTTATGCTAATTAGTTAAAAAGTTCAATGTTCATTATTTAGAATTCTGCTGTGAAACATTTTAAATTTTGAAATAAATTTTTAAAAGTCTTAAATCACCCACTTAGCTGTATTAACTTGTCGTAACCTCGCTTCCTCCTCGTGGAAATCTCGGTAAAAGCCTTGCATCATCCTCGTGGAAAAGCCTCGGGAAAAGCCATCAATAAGTTAGCGACCCATCTGGTATCTGGTATCTGGTATCGTACGCCGTGTTCTATGCCATGATTAAACGAAAATAAAAACTTTACATTAATTGAAATAAAAAAAAAAACCAAATAAATTTCCTTGCTCTTCGGAAACGTCCGTTCCCTGTTACATCTTGGCCAAATGAGAGAGATAATTTAGTTGCTTGCGACCTTCCTACCTATCGCGCATCCGGGGGGCGCATCCCTAGCTTGATTACTTGTTTTAATTTTTTCTCGCTAGATGTCACTATCAGCCAGAGATCTCATTAAAATATTTTTCATACATAACAATTTTTTTTACATAGTCATATAGTATTACAATTTTGAATCTATTCTCGTTTATTTTCTGAAATTTGCTAATTTAATATGTAACACCGTCTAAAGTGTGTTACAAACACGTGTACACAATCTAGACTAAATATTAAATCATAATAATTTTATCGCTAAAAAAGTATTTTTGTAACCATCAGTGACTTGAAAAGGTCGTTCATTCCCTTATAACTCTTATTTTTCACCTTTTCGTAATTTATTGTTTATATGAAACTATCGTATTCTGCTTCCCCTCTTTCCGCTGATGTTATTTTTAGTGCGTGTTTAAAAATATTATATTGATTTTAATATATATATATATATTACATTTATAGGAAGGATAATAATTTTATTTATTTATATTGCAAGAATTGCCTCAAATGAAAAATTTAAATTTTTTAATAAAAATAATAATTATTGTTATTATTACAATCACAATAATTATTATAAACATCATCACCACAGACTTTATACACGAAAGACATATATGTTTAATAATAAAGCCAAATTAATAAATAAAGAAATATTATAAATCATAAATATAATTAATTACTCAAATATATTATTTACATTAACAACAATTTTATACTTATTATTTGCACTATTTTCCATCTTTATAAGTAATAATATTAAAGAAGAATATGTCATGTATTTTTTTACTTCTGTGTATACTTTTATTCAACTAATTCTGTTTAGAGCTCACACTTTTCACAATTTTTCCTATTACCCGTCAGGTTTTATCCAGCCTATAGAATATAAGGCATTAATTACGTACTGAACTCTGTACGATCTCTGCAATGTTATTTTCCTTTTTCCGACCTGGGATTTGCCAACTGATTGCTTGTTGTCACGGGAACTGAACATTCGCGGGGTAAAACTAGTCCAGATTCAACGCTTGAAGGACTTGAACTAGTTAGTTAAAAAAACGAGCTTTTCTAAAGTAAAATAGAATTTAACATGTTGTAAAATATATCGTTAAACTATTTATTATCTGATATTTTCTTGTCAGTCTAGATTGTAATGATAAAACCCGATGAGGATGACACGGCCATCGAAATATACAATGAATTTAATCTTGGTACGTTTTGCATTAGTTATATTTATGCCATTGGGATTATTGTCAATAGTTGTATTGTATTTTATTATCTTCAGTTATCTCTATATACTTTATGTTTTGAAACTATAACTTGGTTTTCTCCTAATGGTCTAAATGCATGTAGGTTTACACGCTTACGCTAGTGTTTGCTCGCCTTATATGCAAATGTTATTTTAAATTATCGTAAGCCAAATAAACCTACTCACGTCAGCCAATAACTAACAGCTGTAGTTTGTTCATTTAACATGTTCTTGAAGCATTTACGTATTATAATTTGAAACAAAATATGTTAGAATAAATAGTGAAAATATCGGCTACATATGCAACACTATACCGCCATTTAGTTTATACTTTACCCACTGCATATCCACTCTACTCTTCTCTCTTGCTCATTTTTAGGTTAGAAAATTATTCTTTACCATTTTGTATCAAATATTACGTGTTTGAAGAGTAGATTATTCTTGCTACAAAGACTAGCGTGGAAAGACTTGTTGAGAGTGGAAAAGGCAATAGAGGCGGAAACGCAAGCATATTAAGGGTAAGTTATAGTTAAGTGTGCAAAGGTATTTTGGTCATGAACATATTTTGAAAAATATGTAATAAGCTCGAAATATTATTATAAAAAAAATTAAGAAAACTATTTCAAAATTTATTTTGTAAAGGGATTAAATCATTTTTTCCTGTGGCGTTCGTAATAGCAGAGAAGGTTTAGAAAAGCAATTGCTAACATTAATAAAATTATTTGAAGTAATTTGAACTTCTATGAACACAACTATTATTGCAAATTATGTAGAAGAACCTTTAAGCTTTGAATTATATTTCGAAAGCTAATGCTTCTGTTGAAGTGGAATTAAATTCTCCACTGCATTGTTTAGTCTTAGATCTTTTGACAAAGGTCCCTTCATTCATATCTCCAGAAATACCAAGTCTCCATGCCAGTGGTTCAACAGATACTTTACATTCAAGTAACTTGTTGGAATGGACAAGGTTGAACGTGTTTGAATGTGAATGCCTCTGTGTTTGCGAATGATATTTATAGACAAATTAAGCGGGTAAATATGGCTGTAAATTTGACAAAACGTTTTGTTTACAGCTGAATCACTAAAAATACTTAATCTCATCTAGCATTGCCGAGGTGATCCCAACAATAGTTGAAGAACGAAATATATATATATATATATATATATATATATATATATATATATATATATATATATATATATATATATATATATATATATATATATATAACCTACAATTCGTTAGCTATCTTATTAGAAAATACTTGTCGCAGCAGATTTTCTTTCCGAGCCACTCCTTGTACGTTATTGTGTAACACAAACTACTGTAATCTTCAAAATGTTTAACAAGTTTCAAGGGTAAGAACAATTATTGTTCTGGTAAGATAATGCACCTGCTTGCCGCCACTTTGATCTGTAATAAAACCGTTCCGTTTCTTCCGCTTGGCACACGTGAGTTCACGTACTAAGAGGCTGAGGGACCTATGTTATATGTGACCACCAATGCTGGGTCTCGTGAGGGACATAAGATGTCTTAAGGGTTGTACATGATTTGTTCTAACCTACCCCAGCCCGTCATCGTTTCAGTCCAAAGAATTTTTTTTTTAATTGAGCAATTATTCCTGATGTAAGAACCATTTATTTTGGCCGTTAAGATCAATATTTCCGAAGACTAGAGACCTGTACCGAATAATTCCGAAAATCTAACATGACACCTATGGAGTGTGTTACTTTTGTGATCACCTAGAACTAATTTGGAGGTGATGTTTTTCAGATGTAATTTCTTATCAAATCAGAGATATCATGTATTTGATTAAATTAAATCTGAAGGTAAGGTTCACAAAATCGCTGATTCTTTATTTGTGGGTTATTTTACTGAGTAGTAACAAGATAAAGGCCACTCAATATCAAAGCTGATAGAATACGTCTTGTACCACCTCGTAAAACAATTACAAAAAATGTATTATTTTTTAAGAAATACATAGTTGCCTTCCTAATAACAACGTAAGAGAGCTGCTAGACAAATTCATTGCATGGTCATTTTAACTCTCCAGGGAACCTCGAATAAATCTTTGTGACAATGCGGCATTGTAATTCAATTTTTAAACATTCAAAATACTCTTCCGAAATTTACATACAACAGATCGTAGGTTCTCAAGCTTATAACTGTAATCCCAAAAGGTCGTGAATGTATTAAAAAAACGAAAACCGTAAAACCGCATTTGTTTGGTCAAAAACTGAACAGTGGCTACGATATTCCTATTTCCCTCGAGTTCGATGCCTTTTTAAAGGTCATAGGCCTACTTGCTAGATTATTTAATGCTAAATCGGAAGTACATTTAGCATGTACTGTCGTTAAATTGCCTATAAAGCGCCGTATTTTGTCTGAGTCTGCATTGTTTAGTTGCACGTTCGGCCTACACTATGATTGAGTATGAAAACTGTATTCCGTATAGTAAATAACTTTTATATACATAAAATTTATAAATATAAAAAATTAAATATATACCATATCAAAAGAAACGGAAACTAGCTGTGTTAATATATTGTAATATATAGAAATATATTCAGTCCTACTTCTAAAAATAGACACCTTTTTAAAAATATATTTAAAAAAAAATGTTTTTTTACTTTTGTATGTCTTGTTTATGTTACAACTTACAAAATATTTACAATTTCGTCAACTTTTTATTTTTTTAGGTTTACAAGTTAAAAATTATTTTATTAAAAAAAAAGTTTGTTTATAATAATAAAAAGTAACATCAAACATTTGCATGGACAGGAAATAGTTTACTTTTCCAAAATATAGAACAGTGACCGACTAAAAGATGGCTCGCAAATAGCAAACCAAAATAGTTCCGGTTCACATGTTAGTTGTGTCGCACAGTGTACTATTCCAACTATTTTGAAGTAATATTACCATGTGAAAAGGTAGTAGTGCTGGTTAAAAAAAAATTCAGCTTGGCAGTTGCCAGAGACTTCTCTGCCCTGGTTGAGAGCACGTAAGTTACCCTGACCACGAGATGCAGTCATTTCTCCGTATTACCAGACACAGCTGATCATTCTAACCTCCTTTCAGTCCTTCCTACTTCCTTCTTCCTTGCCTTATATTCTCCTACTAATGAATGTTTTGTATGGTTGATACATATCTTTATGTTCCCGATAGAGATTACCCACACGTGATGCCATGATCTCTACTCTACATGAGGCTATTATTTCCTGCCCTAAATACACACACACACACACACACACACACACACACACACACACACACACACACACACACACACACACACACACACACACACACACACACACACACACACACACATACACACACACACACACACACACACACACACACACACACACACACACACACACACACACACACACACACACACACACACACACACACACACATACACACACACACACACACACACACACACACACACACACACACACACACAACACACACATACACACACACTCACACAAACACAAACATACACACACACATGTGTGATATACATTACAATCTTTTCCTATCGTTTGTAGGCCATAACAGTCACGGATTCCGATGTTTAAAGTAACAAAGTCATCTTCTGACATTTAAAAAGAACAATATTATAAAGCAAATTTCTTTAGTTAGAACTAAAAATACACTCCGAGAAATACACTGTCTTGGGAGACAAATGAAGAATAGTGCAATGGATTTTATTAAATAAAATTGACCTGTGATTTAACATATTTAACATTTGTACCAGTAGTAACTTGTACTTAGGACCTTATCTTGTTTTTTTTAAAAAAAATCATTTTGTTTTTTTGCAACCGCATTTTTAAAACTGTCAACAGCTTGAACAGCTCTGGATATGTCAGCGTATCGATCGCCACTGCCTACGACACAGCCGACTGTAATTAGCGCGTTCCAACACAATGGAGAGACTGTCGGTGTGATCATGTATTGGCTGAAACAATGCCCACTTGATCGCACATGCCAATCTTCGCCATTGTGTTCTTTGAATTTGGCATCATGCCAGCTAAGATCTGTTGTCTGTCTGAACTTGAGTGATTCTATGTTATTTATGGATATCTCTGACACATTACAAGTTTGGTTTGCGCCAAAAGTTGTTAGCCTCTGTTAGATACAGTTCGGAAAATGGAAAATTTTCAGTAGTGAGAAAAATTGGAAACTATTAAGTAGTACTACTAAGTAGTAGCTAAAAAACAACAACGGTTGCGAATTTACCTTTTTTTAATTCACCTCAAAGTATATTCATACATTACTGATAACTAAAATAAAGAACAACTGACAGTAAAAATGCATTATTTTTTGTAAGGAAACCGAATTGTAATATATCTCACCAAAAATAATTGGGTTTCTGCACAGTGTTGCCAAGTTGAAAGCAGTGTGAGAAATTATGCCTGAGCAGCCCGTTGAAATATTGGTTTAAACCTCCCATTCAATTTTTCCAAACTGTTAATCCTCGTGTAAGAGAAGCAAATATTTCCTAAAGTTTAAAATACTCTTTATCATTTTATAGGGGAAGGTAATTTTCGCTTCCTGTACCAGTGATATTAAATGGGAAAAGGGTATTCAGCTTACATATACAGCATACACATACACACACACTCACACGCATACATTAGGTGCGTAAGTTGTAAAGTAAGTCTTAAACAATATTGACCGTTTTCTATACACATAGGTTGCAATATATATATATATATATATATATATATATATCCCCCCGTATATATATACATATATATATATATATATATATATATATATATATATATAAATATATGTATATATATATATATATATATATATATATATAAAATACTTTTTCTTGTTTCATAATTTAAAATAACATATGTTATTCAAATACAAGAATATTTATTAATTTATATCCAAAGCTTTGGATATAAATTAAAAAAATATTTTTGTATTTGAATAACCTATGCTATTTTAATATATATATATATATATATATATATATATATATATATATATATATATATATATATATGCTAATGCGTATTCCTTCACAGATGGAAAAATATGATGAATAGTTACTATCTGGAGTACATCCGTTCATTCTGCAGTCCATAAATTCGCAGTTCCGACGTTTCGCTAGAATCATATCGCGTTTGTTAGGCTTCTCTATTTCGATAGCCTCACGAATAATTCTAGCTCTGTAGTTTTCCACTTGAGCAATCTGTCGGCAAGATTGGAAATCAATGGTATGCCCTGTATCGCAGTGGTGCCTGTACAGCCTCAAATTTCGTGATACTTTGAATTTGCCCGCAGTTTGGAAGTGTGTCATTGATAGATTTTTATCGGCAGAAAGGTGAACAAAGGCAAAGGAATGTGAGTAATTGTTTGGATTAGGTGTGTGTGGATTGACGTCAGTGTGTGTATTGACGTCAATGGGCGTGGCTTCATTCCTCTATATATAGGAGCCGAGTTATCTGCGCTCTTCACTCGCTCTTCTACTGTTGTTGGGTTCACCTCGTCAATGCTGGATGAGATTCTAGCGAAACGTCGGAACTGCGAATTTATGAACTGCAGAATGAACGGATGTACTATAGATAGTAACTATTCATCATATATATATATATATATATATATATATATATATATATATATATATATATATATATATAATACGTTTTCTTGTTTAATAATTTAAAACAACAAAGGTGATTCAAATACAAGAATCTTTATTAATTTATATCCAAAGCTTTTCGTCGGTAAACAGCACCAATATCATCAGGAATGAAAATTACAATAATCATACAGTAATCAATATTGTAATTTTCATTCCTGATGATAATGGTGCTGTTTACCGACGAAAAGCTTTGGATATAAATTATAAAGATTCTTGTATTTGAATAACCTATGTTGTTTTAAAATATATATATATATATATATATATATATATATATATATATGTTGTTTTTCATTAACAAATGTAGAATACGATGGTGTAATTGATATCAATACATTTTACAAATGGTAATAATATTATCAGTACATTGACATAAAATAATATAAGAAAATCTAAAATTTTGAAAGTAAGAACATCAAACAAGAAATAATATTTTTTGTTTGGTAATGTAATTTTTTTATGAGGAACATAATTTGGTTGTTGAAGATAAAATCAAGTTTTTGAAATGACGAATTATAATATGAGCAAACGAAAGAGATAAATTGTTACATTCTGAATAAATATATGGATCTATATATTTTTCCTTACAAAATAAATTAACTTGAGGAAACACACTATTTGTACCATGAGTTAAAAGTAAAAGTTTGAGGAATTTTGAGCTCCCGATAACCAGTTGTAGTGAATATCGTGTGTAAAACTTTTAAAGAAAACATTTTTGTAGAGAAATGACAATAGAATCATACAATATAAGGTTTGATAAAAAAGTCAGTATTAAAAGATTAAAACTATGGGAGTAATGAGCATCGTCTCGCAGCTGTTGTGACGTGACGTCATTCTACTCAGTGTAATGTTCTAGTGTAACAAAAGGACCTTATTACACGTCTTACTGAAAGTGTAAGTGTAAAACCTCAGCTGTTTATTGGTAAATGAATCAAAGAATTTAACAAAATATAAAGTAGGGCATATTGTTTTTTGATCTATAGGTTACAATGTCGGGAGACGATAAAATACTATCAAACGGGTTTTCGAGGCGATAAAATATCGGCTGGCCATAATGAAGTTAGAGCTATAATAACAGTTACTTTCCATGTTAGGTCCGATCGAACCCATTGATGGTTTATCCTATATTTAACATAGAAGGGCTATAAAAACATCTTAAATAATAAGATGTGTTTGTTATATATTACCAAGTATTCTAACATTAATGCGTGTACTCTAGGGTAAATGTTGCCCTTACAATAATGTCAAAAAATTATCAAAATGTCAAAAAGCGTAGCTCTGCAAAAACCATAATAATGTAAAAAAAATTTTCGGTAAAAATTACAAATTAAAAAAAAAATCAAAACATGTAAACCAATAAAATATAAAACAAATTTCGGAGGGTCGTAAAAGTGTACAACATTAAGGAAGAAAAAACGTGAATGTTGCTTGTTTTGCGAAAAACTAAAAATTAATTATCGTATCTAAACTGATAATTTAAAAAAAAAAAACAAATCTTATTAAAATTAAAGAATAAAACCTGGTTGAACTAGGTATGCTGAAATGAATAAAAACTTTCAGCTAAATACCTAACCTGAAACATAGATATAAAATTATATTTAAAATGAAATAATAATTTAACTAACCTAATTTATAATAACTAAAACTAAACAAAGAGGATTTTAAAGTTTATTAAATTCATTAACCTGGTGTAAGAATGAGACGACAAGGACGATAGCCTTGACATCGTCCTTTAAAACCACCTTAAACTCCTTCGAAGATCTTCACATATATATATATATATATATATATATATATATATATATATATATATATAGGTCCACTCATCACACTCAAGCAGAATATGCTTCACTGTGTGATGCTACCTCCACCAAAGTGGTACAGTGATGGGCCCTCGTGTTCCATCAACCATCCACGCGTTAACAAAGAGTGGCCGATGCTAAGACGAGTAACCACAACTACGTGAATGCAAAAGAATGAAACACAAATAATAGACAATATGTAAAAACTGTAGAAAAATATGAAACTGTCAAAAAATGTAACGTAAAAATAAAAAAATGTCAAATTAAACTTAGAATAACATTAAAGTAAAAGAAAATTAGAAACTGTGTAAAATCTACAATTTTGGAGAAATAGGAAAGTGTCAAACAGTATGAAACATGAAAAATGAGAGAATTACAAAATATAGAAAATCGTCAAACTGAAAAATAAGAGACAATGTAAAACAAATTGTTTAACTCATAAAAACTTGAAGTGTCAAAAATGAAGTAAGTAATAAAAACGTAAAAATAACAAAAATCCGAACAATGTGAACATGTGGAAAAATAACTTTCGGAACGAATTCGGCAAAATATGTAGTTATCCTGACGAAAAAAGAGCCGAAACGTTTGAGCTAGAACTTTTGAGTTTATGTCTGCTTCTTAACATTGAGGCACAATATATTTTTTTTTTTAGAATGAATGTTGCCGATAAAAAAAGTTGTAAAATATCGAAAATTAGCTATAATAACAGTAAAACCTGAAAATAATAAAAATGCAGAAAATGAAGGCGTGGATAATTTGTTGAAAAAACACGAAATTTGCTAATGATAGGGCTTACCACAGAAGCCAAACTAACTAACCTAGGAACTTGTATTTCTAAAGGTAGATCCTTCATGGCATATATTCGTGCATTTCTAACAGTATTTTCGTAGTCTTGATTTACAATGTGACCTTGAAATTTACATATTTTATTTACAAGAAACAGTTTTCTTTGTATTTGCTTTAGTTACAAGTGTTAGACAAACATTACGGGCGGAAACTTGACGGGTAGAACGCTTGTCAATCATTATATCAATCAAATCCTTGCCAAGATTCTGTTCGATGGGCGCGATCATGACCCCTTGCATCCTCTCGATACGCTATTACAGTACAAGAGAAATGCTATTGTACTCTTAGGGTTCAATAGAAGATGGAGATAATCCGAAACGCGTCAGCTGCAAGTAGATTGGACCAAGTTAGAAATGTACCTGATTGTGGTCTTTTTAGGTATTTCAATCTTAGCAGTAACATTTAATATTTTAGTTTTTTTCCCAACAGGAATGGTTTAAAGTTGAGGATTTTAATGATTTGTTCCTAATATATCCTCGATCGTATTTCACAAAGTACAGTCAGATGAAGAGCCTGTCAACATTAATTCCAGAATTCTCGTAGCATTCTCTACAATGTTCGTGATAATATTTTATAAACCTTCTCTTAGAATAAATCTTAGGCTTAGTGGTAATTATATATTTAAAAAGCAAACATTTAAAGCCGTGTGATGCGCAAATCCTCCGGCGCATAAATTCCTAATCCCCGGAGATTTGTCGTCTTCCAAACGGGATAAGCACTGGCTGCATTTCACCGCTGGCTTTGTCTGATGCAGTAACAGCGTCCACTGAATGCATTTAGCTAAGTTAGCGGCATCCGGACGCAGCAAATCACGCTGACACGCGCTAATCTTCTCAACACGAGTGTGGGAAGTAAGTTTATGTAAACAGGTGAGTCGCTTTGGGCCTGATATATCGCCGTCATCACCCAGTTTGGCTCTGTGTAGTAAACATACTCCAGCGACCGCAATCCTTACATTATACTGCAGCATACTCCCCTGAATGTGACAATTTGGAAAAGTATATATGTAATAAAAATGAAAGAGGGGATGTTTCTGTTTAGTTTATTTAATAATTGATCAAGAAAATGAAAATATTAATGGCAAAATATAAATTGCAATATTATATCGATTTCATAAACACAAAACACTTGAATAAAAGGTCGTTACGCATTTGAGTACATTTTTCTCCCCATCTCAGGATGGAATCAAAGAAAATTGTACTTCGTTTATGCGTTTCGAGACAGTTAGAGCTTAGAAAATGTAAGAGTACATTTTCATGTATTGATAGTGAAGTTTTCCGAAACGTGTCAAAGAATAACAAAGTTTTGATGTTAAGAAACGCTGAATAAAACAGTAAAATGTGTAGAAAGTATCTTAAAGATAACAAAGAAGATTATATTACAATTTTTAAACAGTAGTGAATTTATTTATATATACCAAACTTCTGAGCTTCATTTGTGGGAGCTACAGTTAAGTATTTAATAATCACCAGCAATCAATTATTTATTTTTTAAATGTGATTTAATGTCATCATCAGTTGTGTTGCTATAGCTCTACAACGACTGACTAGAATTATAAAATAATTCATAGTTTCTATGATTTACTACTATTATTGTTATTTAATTTATGCCTAATGTAATTAATATCGAAATATTGTTTGTGTTTAATGGCAAAAATATATTGTTTGGCCGCATTGATCATGACTTTCTAGCAAGATATTTACCGTAGTTATAGATAAAACAAATTATGAGTACAATCTTTTTCGTTTTGGTTTGATATTTCTTATATAGCTTCGTGTTATATCGCAGTGGAACA
>JBAIZL010000004.1:66776009-66778509 GCA_036971475.1 Prosapia bicincta
CTTCAACAAAAATGTTAAATATCACAAATTGATCCTACTTGTATAACAATAAGCATGTCTCAGAAAGTTTCAAAAGATTTTTTTCAATCATATTTTAAGGTTTATTATCAAGGAAACTGAAATTTATTGTTTTACTTATGTTATAAATTTCCTCAAGGGTAGTTGAAAATTATTTTAACAATTTCACCATAATTTTTATTAATTTTATGTATTCACTGATGATGGCAACATATTTGGCGAAACCTGTACAGTTATGACGACATAAAAAATTTTGTGTAATAATTAACCTTGAATGATTTTATATGTAGGCTATATATTGTATATATACATATAAATATATATAAATATCGCAATATGTATTCTTGTGTATTAATAAAGAACTAAGTCAAAATACAAGTACAAGAATTATAAATGAATTTACAATCAATTATGATTCTTGTATTTGTATTTTGACTTAGTTCTTTATATATATATATATATAGGCCTATATATATAAATATATATATATATATATATATATATATATATATGTATATATATAAATAAATATATATATATATATATATATATATATATATATATATATATATATATATATATATATATATATATATATATATATATATATGTATATATATACATTATATAATATATCACAAATCCAAGAGATAAGCATGGATTGTGAAATTAGGTAAGCCTAAATAAATCTAATAATTTCAGTTGATCATAAAGTAATCAGATCAAAATTCTTATAAAATAAAAAAACAAACATTTTTTTCAAAACTAATTATGTTTACTATGGGCTAACTTATACAGACACGTTTTAATCTAGTAAGATGCATTTAAACTTCAGATTTTAATTATTACGAATTAAAAAGAAATTAAGCCTAATTAACATATAAATCCTCAAAACAATCTTTTGGTAGCCATAAAAAGGAAAGGTTTTAAGTATGTACAAATTTCATATTTCTCTATTAACATATTCTTTAATCCTCCTAAAATGAACAAGTTTAGAAACAATAAAACACGTGTAACGTATTTAATGTGTCTCACAATTATATATAATACAGTAATTTGTTTATATTTAAAAAGTAGATTAATCGGGATATAAAAAACTTGTACATTTCATTATTTTTAATAATCGGGAACGGATTGAACCTGTATAAACAACTATTTCTGGAATAACATGTAGGCTTATCCTGAATTTTACGTTTAAGGACTTTTATTCTGCAGAAATTGGTTGAGCCAGACGGTTTAGGGCCCTGACAATGGGAATTCAACGAACTCATCCACACAGAAGAATTTTGACAAGAAACTGGATGCGTAATGTTGGTAGTTTATGTAAAATTTAAACAAAACTAGTTTTAATTGCTTCTAACTAAAAACTAGACCAGTACAATTTGATGTTTACGTTGAATCGACGTTTCGATCATTATTGTAACGATCATAATGGCATAAATATCCTTCTCAAGGCCACACATTTCTAGGTTGCCAAATGTTAAACATGTCTAACTGTACAGGGACGCTCTGAATCATAAACCCCTTTGTATTATCCATTTTGTGCAGTAAGAAATTGTTAATATTTAGGATCTAGAAACATTTAATCTTGAGTGCACTGGTCTTGTTTTCCGTTGCAGGCAATTATATCAATAATATAAGCAAGATGGTAGATTCTATTATTTAATCGTAAATAATTATTCTATTATTGTATTAAAAATTCATTAGCCGTGAGTTTTCTGTATCAGTACCTGAATCTAATACAATCTTGGAAGACGTTTTATTATTTAAAGGAAATAATTTAGCGGACCGAAAGAATGTCGACGCTCCAAACGCCAGGTGTTTTTAGAGGTTTTAATGCCCCATCACACTGTCTGACATAAATAGTTCCTTCATGTCAGAAAACTCTGTTTCTGTAGTTTATCAATTAAGTAATATACGATATTACGGGCATAGGCCTATATGTCTTAAAAACACATTATAAGGAAATACCATAGCCCTTAACCCACCATATTACCAATTTAATGGTCCTTAAGGTTAGTAATATCTCTAATACACCGAAAAAGGATATAAGGAAATGTTAATATTGAAGCTACTTATTTACATTGTAATCATAATAGATATTAGCAATAAGAATTGTACCTGGCTGCAGAAAGTCTTCAAAAACTCGGAAAAGAAGTAAAACTTTGTAGCGTACGTTAAAAATGTAAAATTTTTTAAAAAGGGAAAAAATGCACAAACAACACACGCAATACATTTTAAAATCACTTTTTTTTATTAAAACAGAGCACGATGTTGTTACATTAAAATATTTGTAAAAATATGCAGTTAGAATAGATTCGATTTTAAAAATAAATCGTAGACCTACTTACTAATGCACGAGGTAAACAGTTGAAAGCGTTAAACAGAGCAAATATGTTTCGTGGGGATATGCAGAAGGGTAGGCCTATACCAAATTTGCCTCCCTTCAGAAGGAAATCGGCTGGTATCAGATTGTTTTATA
>JBAIZL010000004.1:66783509-66813509 GCA_036971475.1 Prosapia bicincta
AACTCTTGATTTTCATTGAGAGTAAAAGATTTACACCAAGGAAGGCAAATTGTAATGTTGCCGAAACATGTACGTACAGCGAATTAAATTCTGTAATGAGTACTGAGTTTTGTGTGCTTTTATAAGATTACTTTTAAATTGTTTATAACTTTTGTCTCAGTTATTCTGGCTCAGATATTAAACATTTAAGTAGTTTCTACATAATGAAGTTTTAATTCAATTGCATATTGTTAGGTTTTTTACTGGACTTTGGGAATGACATTTAAAATAAAGACAAATAAACCTCTGCTTAGTCTGAAATTAGAAGTTGAGTCCGACATGAATTTATGGAATTATTTATAACTTTTCAAGATGATTTTATTAAAATAATCTTCTTTTTATCACACCGAAGAATTACGAACAAAATGTCATAAGAGGATCTAAAGTTTGTCTTTCATGAATTTTAAGGGTTATTTGAGTAAAGAGGCAAATCCATAATTAATGTATCTCCTGATAAACGGTTGAACATCTGTAGGTTACGTGACTAAAGGAGCGTGAAGGTTTGCCTCAGTTTTCGCTTCAGTTTCGCCTCATATTTGTCACTTCTAGTGTGTTCTCAGTCTTAAGTTATTGCGGCATCGTTGCTAGAAGTAGAGCCAAGGGAAAGGTAATCTCGTAGTCCAATGATAGGTATCTACAAAGAAGCGTTTGCCCAGTGGCTGCTACTTAATCACACTTGGTCTGTCAAAACCGTTGGTACCTCTAAATACCAATGGCTGGGACACACATCTCGAGGCTAAGGTTTCTGAAAACTATGCACCTTCAAGCTCTCCAGCCCTTCGCGAATACATGATCTGATGCTAGTTATTTTGTTCACTAGGCTACCCCTCACATCAGCTTTGAAGGATCTCAGTTCTACGCTTAAAATATCGTAGTCAGCTGCTTTTCGGCTCGATTGGAATAAGCCATGCACGTGGAATCCCAAAACGCTAAAAGCAAATGTACTTTTTGAAACCGCAGTAGTCATCGTGTGCAATTCGATCAACACTTGACAGAAACTGAATAAACTGTGCGATATCTTGCATAAACTGCGCAGTTTATCGTTGGAAAAAGCGACGCCCTCGCATATTCTATCGGTCTGCGTTAGAGCATGCGTAAACTGCGCAGGTTGTTTAGTTTAACACGCGCACATGACGTCACACAAGACAGATTCAACATATAAACTGAAGATATGTAGGTTTTCTAACATTATTTAATCGGATGTTATGCTAGTCTTAAAATAATGAAATCTAAGTTTTACGAAAGACAATTTAGCCTTATCAAACCCAATTTTAGCTTTAACGTAAAGTGGTTCGTTACAAACTTTAACGCAATTGTCTAAAAGAGTAGAATAAGTTTTAAAATGTTTGAACGTACAAAAGTTTTTTCCAATAAGGAGAAAAACATTTTAAAATTAAATAACGGGAAACATGTTTCCTCCAGTTTCATTCCCTGGATGGGTTTTAGGCAATTTTAGACAAACAGCAAATTGCATTAGGCCCTCGTAAAAGTTGAATGCCCTTCTGAGAAAAGCAGAATCGTGCAATATCTTTACTGCTAACGTTTAGTCATGGAAATACCTTACGTTCGTGTATATGGCGGAGTAAGGGAAACAACGTTGTGACAGTGTGTTAAACTACGTGACAGTAGATCAATCTCTTGTTCCAAAATGGACACTTTTTTGTAATTTCAAGCTTTACACCTGCGTTTGTCTGTAATTATTGCATATTCTGTCACAACCCCTTTAACACAAGTATTGTAAGTCGTCTCACCCTTGCAATCAGGACTCTGACGAAGGTTTGTGCAGTAATTGCAACAGGTGGTTAGAAATAAAAATGCATGGGCCCGACACCTTAGCTAAGCCTATGTAGTGTCCCGACTGTGAGACAATATTTCCTTGTAAGCCCTCTATACTTTACGTGTGGAGTTAGATATTCTGAAAATACAGTAAAGATTTGTTCGATAACGCATTGCTTTGTTTTCTAACTCTCTACAAAGTCAGGTCTGCATACCTGAATTTAATCGTTATTGCGTATAAACTTCCTGTCGGTCAACGTTCAGCAAAAATTATTCAACATACTCATGAACTTTCAAGGACTCTTTTATTCCAGTGGATCAATAGAAATATAAAACCTCTTAAACCACAAGAACATTTTATTTATGTCTTGATGTACGTTTCGATTGCAAAGCAATCATATTCAGAGGAAATTACTACAAGACTCTGAAGTAATTAGTACTAGAGTTTAGTAGTACTCTCCCTGAAAATGATTGCTTTGCAATCGAAATTTACATCAGGGCATAAATAGAAAGTTTGTGTGGGTAAGAACTTTTTTTTTATTTATAATAAAAAATTGCACCACAGTTGCTACAAGTAGTTAATAAAAAAGTAATAATTACAAGACGCCCTGCAAAACGAGCCCAATAGACCATAAATTACCAATTGATACACATAAATAAATAAAAACTGAAAACATTTTTCCATCACTAAAAACTTTGGTCTGTCTAAATGGCAAAAGTAAACTTGTATCTTTTAGACGTTTGTGAAATCATCCAATAAGTATCGTTATTGCTTTTTTTGTAATTCTTAAACTTTTAATAACTGCGTGTTGCCTACATTGAGGCGTGAAGCTCGAAAAGTGTCGCGTCTCGCTGCTATACGTATCAGTCTGGTACACGAATGTCTGAACACCCCTTCCCCGTGCCTAGATAGGCAGCTAAATGGCCTTTTAAGCTCCATCAGTCTGCGTTAGCTCTTCCCATGCAGATCTCAAATCCCTTGCTATGTCTCGCGATTTATATGGTATTGATTACAATCATGCCTCATTAAACTGACATATCTGAACAATTAAAATGAGTGCGGCTTTCTCAGATTTTTGTTTGGGTGCGATTAATTTTCATATGTTCGTTTCTTGTGCGTCTCCACACACTGTTCACAACGATTTCTAGTCGATGCGAGGATGTTGTAGTATATTTTCAGATCTGCTATATTTTAGAAACCTTAGCAGTTGGCATGGCTGTCGCAGAGTTCGTCCAGTCCATCGCTGTAATTATTATTTTATTTTTTTTAATAGCAGCCACTCATACACTTTGTTAAGGGATGCACACTTTACAAAATGCCTCAACATTTACCCTCTCATCCCTGCTGTGAGCTGGAATCCAGAGAAGAACCGAACGTTACTCAGACCTCTTCCATTAGAACGTATTTCTCCGGATGTGTTTAATCTCTACAGCCCGAAGAGATGTTCACGAGCCTACAACCTTTCCGATCCCGTTTTACCAGTATAAAACTGATTGCAAGCAATACGCCTGTACATCGTACTCATAGGAACGAATTCTTCTCATTATATGAAGTATAGTTTTTTTTTTATTTGATTTAAAATATCTTTTCTATTTATAATCTTGGCTAATATAAGTAGCCTATACAAAGACATTGTTTGGTTTTCACGAGATTTGAATTTTAATGCTGCAAAATCGAAACCACTATTATTTTACACGAGGCAGTATAAATCTAGATAAAAGAAAGAAAAAATGCAGTATAAATAAAAGCTATAAATAAAATCCAAGTGCATATCTATAATACGCCTAAATATTAACATACTTAAATATCTGATACAACATTAAAAATTGATATATACCTTACACAACATAATTTAATGTTTTAAACGTAATTCAACATATTGTAAACCTTGAATACAAGACAGAAAAACTAACCTCTCCCTTTATCCAAAGCTCACCGCTTTTCAAATTTCTCTCACTCTTTGTTATGGATAGATATTTTGTAAAATATGGCTTCGTTTATGTTTTATAGAAAATGCACTGATGTTTTAATAAATAACAGCACACAATCTCACAAAATATTATACTTTATTGTTATTGTGTGTCAAGGTTATAAACGAATAAATAACTGCACTGAACTCATAATATATTATATTTTATTGTCATACGCGTTTGTGAGTCTAGGTTATAAACGAATAAATGACTGCACCAAACTCACAAAATAATATACTTTATTGTCACACGCGTTTGTGAGTCAAGGTTATAAACGAATAAATGACTGCACTGAACTCTCAAAATATTAAACTTTATTGTCACACTCGTTTGTGAGTCAAGTTTATAAAGGAATAAATAACTGCTCTCAAACTCACAAAATATTTTACTTTATTGGCATACGATTTTGTGAGTCAAGGTAATAAACGAATAAATAAATAAACACAAACTCACAAAATATTTTACTTTATTGGCATACGATTTTGTGAGTCAAGGTTATAAACGAATAAATAACTGCACTGAACTCGCAATGTATTATACTTCATTGTCATACGCGTTTGTAAGTCAAGGTAATAAACGAATAAATAACTAAACACAAACTCACAAAATATTATACTTTATTGTCATACGCGTTTGTGAGTCAAGGTTATAAACGAATAAGTAACTGCACTCAAACTCACAAAATATTTTACTTTATTGGCATACGATTTTGTGAGTCAAGGTTATAAACGAATAAATAACTGCACTGAACTCGCAATGTATTATATTTTATTGTCATAGGCTTTTGTGAGTCAAGGTAATAAACGAATAAATAACTTAACATAAACTCACAAAATATTATACTTTATTGGCATACGATTTTGTGAGTCAAGGTTATAAAAGAATAAATAACTGCACTGAACTCGCAATGTATTATACTTTATTGTCATACGCGTTTGTGAGTCAAGGTAATAAACGAATAAATAACTAAACACAAACTCACAAAATATTATACTTTATTGTCATACGCGTTTGTGAGTCAAGGTTATAAACGAATAAATAACTGCACTCAAACTCACAAAATATTTTACTTTATTGGCATACGATTTTGTGAGTCAAGGTTATAAACGAATAAATAACTGCACTGAACTCGCAATGTATTATACTTTATTGTCATACGCTTTTGTGAGTCAAGGTAATAAACGAATAAATAACTTAACATAAACTCACAAAATATTATACTTTATTGGCATACGATTTTGTTTGTCAAGGTTATAAACGAATAAATAACTGCACTGAACTCGCAATGTATTATACTTTATTGTCATACGCGTTTGTGAGTAAAGGTAATAAACGAATAAATAACTGCACACAAACACACAAAATATTATACTTTATTGTCATATACGTTTGTGAGTCAAGGTTATAATTGAATAAATAACTGCACTGAACTTACAATCTATTATACTTTATTGTCATTCGCCTTTAGATGACTTAGGTCATAATCCTCAGCGACACCAGTAAACATTATAGTAATTTACAGTGAAAAAGTATATTAGTTAATAAAGTAACAATAGCGTTTATTGTTTTGTGAACTGGTTTGGAGATATTTATGCAGAAAATGTTTTTTAAGCATTAGGTACCATTATATCTACCTACTGTTTCGTGAACATTGTGAACAGGGCTGGCAAATAATAAAACAAAGGTAAAAATAACGGAAATGAGGCACAGAAGAAGCACGAACAAAACGATTCTCACGGCTTAGGATAAACCGGTCGAAGAGGTTCGTCTTAGGGGAAGAAGGAATTGTTACCACTCTAGGTCATTATTAAGAGCATAGTGCTTAGTTTAAAGTATGGAGGAAAAGACGAGTTAAAATCCCTCCACGTAATAAAAATATATTGGTACAGAATGAGTAAGTGCGCTTGCGTGAGTTGTAGAAACTAATACAATTCCTCGCGCATTCTTGTTAAACTACCATTTCCTTCGTCTCAAAGAATTCTCAATCAACAGCTTCACCCTGCCGTATTGCTCAACATTTATACGCGTTGTACCGCAACTTGCATAAACACCAGACGGGACACCGTGGCTGTTATCAAGATGCGCGCGCACTCGGATCGCGCCACACTCTCGTCAGTCTGTGTTGTGCCATGGGCCGGTGAAGGCGCTAAGTAATACATGGCCATAGCGCCCGGTGATGACGACTCTTCCAGGTAAATACGAAACCTAATGTTAAATCCTTCACTCCACACGTTACGGCTTTTATTATGTACATTGAGTATTGGTGTAAGCAACAGGTGGCGCAAGGCGGTCGCAAAGCCTGTCATGAAGCCAGATTGTTGCAACATGTGACTAAGAACAGTGCATGTTCTGAGTACATGTTTCACGGAGTAAATAAGAGCAATTATTTGCTTGCTTTTATAGTCACAAAATTAATACTTATTCTACCATAGAAAATTGTTGCTGCTACATTATTTCAAAGTTAATATTTAAAAGCTATGTTTTCGATATAAAATTCTGTAAATTCTGTAAAAGTTTAAAAACTTATTGGAAATGAAATGGTTTCAAAAGGTTTTGTATTTTGCAAAACATATATTGATTTTTTTATATTTAGGCTTTAAACTTTTCCTAGAGGTAGATGTTTATTATTAATTACAATATAATAAATATTTGTATTAAATCAAACCCATTTCGATGACAAGTCATTCTCACATTAGGCATGAGAGTCACACTTGACAATAAGTTAAATATAACGTATGTTACAGTTACATAAATAAGTTACATTTTACTTATTTAAAAGCGCAGTTAATCGCTAAAGATGACCCGGTCATTAAAACGCGTTTGATATAATGACAGTATTTATTATCAATTATTTCATGTTTTACTTTAAAAACTTTATTTATTTGTGGTACCTGAATAATTTTTAATCTTTTTCTCCCTGGAGTGGAATTAAATTAAGTACATTTAAAAAAATATTTTAAAATGTTTTCTTAAAACAAATGTAAAAACTTTAAAGTGACTTTTGTAGTTGGTAAGAAATGTAACTTTCTTTCTATAACTATAGAGTTCTGTAAAAATGTAATAAAAATATTTTTTAACTTTTTTTATAGTTTGCAAATTACTTGAAATTTTGTAAAGGTCTACCCTTTCTGTAATTAAGGTTCATCCTATATTTACAAAACAATTACCTATATTTCTACTACCTGAACATTTATCTATATACAGATAAACGTCTAGCCTACTATAATTTTAACAAAACGTATTTTTATAACTTAAAATATAAAATATTATTTATTGATTCTTATTAATTATGGTTGTTTGAAAGAAATTGGTAAAAGATTCTTCAACACCTCACAGATAGCAAATAATCTGAAAATATGAATTGCGTTATAATAGAATAAAAATATTCGCAAGAACCCCAATACCACAAAAATAATAAAAAAATAGTACTATTACAAGTTGTAATATTAGTTTTATTAATATTAGTTATTTATTATTATTTTTCTGGTTTTGGGGTTTTTGCCAGTATTTGTATTTTAATATATTGTACCACTGTGCTGTTGATATTGTAGGTCCATTATAATAATTACCATAAATAATATTTTTAGAATTAATACTTTTTTAAGAGTTGAAAAGAGACATGTTACCTAGGATTTAAAAATTTTGGTCATAAATTATTTCCATTAGTCTAGATATGTAAGACAGATTGTTCTTAAATATAAGTGTAAATAGTTTGTTATTAAAATGGTAAAAATATTAGCATAAATATGTAAGCAAAAATATTTCCTTAAAGAATGAATCGATAACAAAATATAATGTGAATTGAATACATTTTCGCATATAAAGCGAATAAATTTTAATTTATAAAAACATTTTGTTAAAAATATATATTTAAACTTGTGCTCTTTATATATTACGCAGAACTGAATGCACGATTGGTCGAAGTTGGGCAAACTTTGTCAACTCTAGTCATCACTGTTCAGAGTATTTAGCATTATTATTATTTACCATAGTTTGAGGGAATGAAACAGATTTGCCCAGTAAGTGATGCCAAACAAGGGAAGCAGTTTCCTTCTACGATTCAGCCGGATGGGGCTAAACACCCACGAAAAGCGTAGGTCAGTAACTGGAGTGGAACTCTATAAACCCTCAAGGTCAAGCAGTGATTTAAACTTCTCTTGCGCGGCGAGTTTGAGGTTACCTGAATTAATATGTAATAATGTTTGAAATTCCTTGTGATCAAGAGAACGAAATTCTACATAATTTCACACTTTTAAGAAAACAAGAGTACGTTGCTTTACTTTAAGAAATACTCAAGCCTAATGAAATTATTGTTTTGCTAAAATGAATGTAAAATTTATTCAACAATATTTACTTTAAAAGAACTAATTATTCTCCTTTGTATTTGCTTTTATATTTTAGATAAAGTTTAAAGATTGGAAGAACAAAACGTTTTCTTTCTCAACTTCTACGTTTCGAAAACAATTGTGTTATCATCAGTGTCCATTATACACAGTTTTATTTCTCAACATATACGCTTCTAAAACAATTGTGTTATCATCAGGGCCATTATACACAGTTTTATTTCTCAACATATACGTTTCGAAAACAATTGTGTTATCATCAGTGGCCATTATACACAGTTTTATTTCTCAACAAATACGCTTCTAAAACAATTGTGTTATCATCAGTGGCCATTATACACAGTTTTATTTCTCAACATATACGCTTCGAAAACAATTGTGTTATCATCAGTGTCCATTATACACAGTTTTATTTCTCAACCTATACGCTTCTAAAACAATTGTGTTATCATCAGTGTCCATTATACACAGTTTTATTTCTCAACATATACGTTTCGAAAACAATTGTGTTATCATCAGTGTCCATTATACACAGTTTTATTTCTCAACCTATACGCTTCTAAAACAATTGTGTTATCATCAGTGTCCATTATACACAGTTTTATTTCTCAACATATACGCTTCTAAAACAATTGTGTTATCATCAGGGCCATTATACACAGTTTTATTTCTCAACATATACGTTTCGAAAACAATTGTGTTATCATCAGTGGCCATTATACACAGTTTTATTTCTCAACAAATACGCTTCTAAAACAATTGTGTTATCATCAGTGGCCATTATACACAGTTTTATTTCTCAACATATACGCTTCGAAAACAATTGTGTTATCATCAGTGGCCGTTATACACAGTTTTATTTCTCAACCTATACGCTTCTAAAACAATTGTGTTATCATCAGTGGCCATTATACACAGTTTTATTTCTCAACATATACGCTTCTAAAACAATTGTGTTATCATCAGTGGCCATTATACACAGTTTTATTTCTCAACATATACGTTTCGAAAACAATTGTGTTATCATCAGTGGCCATTATACACAGTTTTATTTCTCAACATATACGTTTCGAAAACAATTGTGTTATCATCAGTGGCCATTATACACAGTTTTATTTCTCAACATATACGTTTCGAAAACAATTGTGTTATCATCAGTGGCCATTATACACAGTTTTATTTCTCAACATATACGCTTCGAAAACATTTGTGTTATCATCAGTGGCCATTATACACAGTTTTATTTCTCAACATATACGTTTCGAAAACAATTGTGTTATCATCAGGTGCCATTATACTCAGTTTTATTTCTCAACATATACGTTTCGAAAACAATTGTGTTATCATCAGGTGCCATTATACACAGTTTTATTTCTCAACATATACGTTTCGAAAACAATTGTGCTATCATCAGGTGCCATTATACACAGTTTTATTTCTCAACATACACGTTTCGAAAACAATTGTGCTATCATCAGGTGCCATTATACACAGTTTTATTTCTCAACATATACGTTTCGAAAACAATTGTGCTATCATCAGTGGCCATTATACACAGTTTTATTTCTCAACATATACGCTTTGAAAACAATTTTGTCATCATCAGTGGCCATTATACACAGTTTTATTTCTCAACATATACGCTTCGAAAACAATTGTGTTATCATCAGTGGCCATTATACACAGTTTTATTTCTCAACAAATACGTTTCGAAAACAATTGTGTCATCATCACTCATTATACACAGTAAAGCTTGTTCGCTCTGAAATTGTAGACACATTCTTTTTCGATTCTAGAGTGCATGTACAAAAACATCAAAGAAAACCTTTAATATTTAAATTGATTTAAAAACTAGGCAGGTTAACATTTTTTTATTCACAAAAAAAAATATTTAAAAAATGATTAGTTGGAAAACTAAGTATACTTGAAAATGATATCATAGCACGTAATATGAGGTCTCATGCATCCTGCCTGCTTTGGCCTAAGTGCAGCCTATGGTGCAAAACCCTTCGACACCCCTTTAACCTTTCTTTCGTAACACTCGTCGTGGCACTTGTTATTTGAACAGTTATTTGTGATTACATATTTTGTTTAAACAATTATAAATTTGATAAAAATTAATAATATACATTCAGTGAAGTCTCGAACTTTATTTTTACACATAAACTCTATTAAATATTTAATCCATTATATGTGTATAAAGAACAGTGCACATACAAAATGCGTAGGATTTATACAAAATACAAAATCTATGAAGGATTTTAAAATTCCAAAGATCTGAGATATCTTTCGAAATAGTGTAATATAGAGGTTTATAGTGCTAAATTTTACGCTTTCAGCTAAACTGCACTTAAATTACTTAATTTATAAAATTGTTTACGTACTACGATCAAAAATCATACTGTCGAAAGCAAAATATTCATTTAGCCGCCATTCTGATGTTTTTGCTATTTATATTTGAAGGCCGGGCTCTAGTCGCCCATTGTTTTCATTCATCTGTGCGGAATTATTTATGATGCGGGGTGACGCTGCAACGGGCGTAGGCTTTGTGCAAAAATGTTTACATCTGGATTCAAGGGAAAACCACTTTTATTTGAGTCACGTCTAACTGCATATCATATGCTATTGAACCGACCGGATCTAAGAAGCTATTTAAGTTATTCGTGAATTTATCTATGACAATAACGTAAAATTAACGTGTCACGTTATTTTACCTTTATGGGACCGGTTGTATTTAAGAATAATATGTTATAACAAATTGAATATTTTATTAAATAATGTTATTTAATTTATTGAAAATTCAGGAAGATTTTAAAACTTCATTAACTAGTAAATGTTTACAATAGCCAAAATGTTTTTTCTTGGAAAAACAAAAGTTGAGCCTTAAACCATTAAATTTGTGATTTGTAATTCATTGAAAGACGAGATAACGTTTCCAATGAGCACGGCTTTACGTGGATTCATTTGGCTCTTGGTAACCTCGCAACGTAAGTCATGTGACCTGTGACATGGTTATACGGGTTTATCTCATTCTAATTACTATTTCTGTTTGGAATTTGTTTCAATACGTTTTTAAATACAAAGCTCACATTCAACAATCGGTACCTCTAGTAGCATCTTCGAAATAACACGTTTTGTATAATTTCTTTGTATTTTGTTTTATGTTTGTGTTTTTACAATAAGTCAACGTAAACGGTTTGAAATTTTAATATAAAAAAACTACATTTTCTAGATTTTTATTTGATGAAAGGAGAATCCAAAATACATTTTTTTTAAAAGTTTACTTCACCTAAACTAAAATACTAAATTCATTTTGGTATTTTCTATGACTTTCTCTAATATGACTGATACGCTTAATCTAATTATGATTTGTTTTTTACTTAAAAGTAAAGTTTCAAATTACCCCCATTTCTAATTAAGAGGTAAACCTTTAACTTATCTTGTTATTTAGGGTAAATAAGTAAACATTTTCTCATAAACAAACGAGGATATTGTTAGATTTAGAAATAATTTAACTCAAATCAACCCCTTTGTTTAACTAACATTATATCATCCCTTTTCTCAGAATCGGAAAAAGGAAAGATAAGAAAACATTTCATTTTTATCTGGTAATCATGGATAGCGTATTTATGCTTTTATAAAAAAAACAACTATAACCTCCCCCTTAACCCCTATATCGCCTAAATGTCTCTGGTTTTGTGGTATTTCGTAGTTTTCCTTCAGCTCTCTTCTTTTTCCTCCTACCCATTCCCCTCCTACACTCTCTCTTTAATCTTCTCTCCTTATTCTCTAATTCTCTCCCCGTCTCTCTCTCTCTCTCTTTCTGTCTGTTTCTCATTTTAAGCACTCTTCATACAAATATGTCTCTCTCATTCTTCTCATACATTCCTCTAAAACAAACCCTTCAATACATACAGAACAAGTTGTATTTTTTTAAAAATAACACTTCGTAGTTTCATTATTTTATTATTATATTCTTTAAAAGTGTGAAAATTTAAAAAAAATACAAAGGGTTTTTATCTAAAAAACAGTGTGTGACCTTGAGAACTCTAACTCAAGTATTTTATTCCTTTTGAATGTTGCCTCAAAATATTCCTGGGAAGTTTTTATATTGCTATAGAAAAGAGAAAATACCTTGCGAAGGCATAATTTATAACACAAAGTATTAAATAAATAATACATTTGAAGTTTTTTATTTGCTTTAAACCTTTAAAGTAAATAAAGTACAAGACCTGGGAATAAATAAAAATAAATTTATCTCGTTAGATTTCCATTTTGGTTATCTTTAAACCCCGGCTACAAATATTTACACAGGCTTCATGTACATTTCCCCAAAACAGTTATCATCAAAAAGTTACAGATGAACTGAGAACTAAGGAATTTGATTAATGAGTCCCTAGTTGTCAGTATATTTGTAACCTACTGATGATGCTCACTGCGTTGGCGAAATGTGCGTAAAAGTTCTGTAGTAAATTGTAGTAAGGGTTTAAATCCATTCTGTGGTGATAGTTCTTGCCTTTAATAGATTTAGTACCTTTCCCCCATTCTAGAGATGTAGGTGCACTCCGGCAATGTGATCACAGAGACCTGCAATAGAATATCTTCGTTTAGTTACAAAGAGATGAGAGGAGGTACAAGTAGAACCATACATCATGGGCCGCGTGGACAAAATCGCATCTGTCTCCAAAAATATAATGAAATATAAAATATAAAGAATATCAATTACAAAAATAACATAGCTTTGAAATATTTTTAATTTTTTTTATAAAATAAGAAAACCTCGTCTATAAATAAGAATAAACGAGCGCATTACTTGAGGTACAACTTTGTGCATAGCAACATCGTCTCACTAAAGTCGAGAATGAAGAAACATCTCGTGTTTAAATTTCCTCTAGAAAAAATGAGGCTGTAAAAGAGAAAAATTGTATTTCCTGCAAAATGACAAAACCGAGTCGTAGCAGCGCGATGATAAAGGAAAATTAGCCGCCTTATCGGTCAATTATAGGCGCGGGACTCAGGTAATTTGCTCGCCTTTATCTTGTGTTGCCTACAGTAAAGTGAGGCCCGGTGTGAACATTGCTTTCTTC
This sequence comes from Prosapia bicincta, assembly GCA_036971475.1. Classification (NCBI taxonomy): domain Eukaryota; kingdom Metazoa; phylum Arthropoda; class Insecta; order Hemiptera; family Cercopidae; genus Prosapia; species Prosapia bicincta. The sequence continues at coordinate 66,796,726 of JBAIZL010000004.1, forward strand.
ATTGATTTACACGTCTACAAAATACACTATAGGTTGGATGTGCGTTACTGTAGGTGTATGTGGAATTACAGAACACGAGCGCGCGCGTACACACACACACCCATACATATGTCAAAGACGCACATACGCACATAGACGAACACATCACACATGCACACGCGCGCGCTCGCGCGCTCGCACACACACACACACACACGACCACACACACATACACACACACACAACCACACACACACACACACACACACACACACACACACACACACACACACACACACACACACACACACACACACACACACACACACACACACACACACACACACACACACACACACACACACACACACACACACACACACACACACACATACACACACACACACACAAACACACACACACACACACACACACACACACACACACACACACACACACACACACACACACACACACACACATACACACACACACACACACACACACACACACACACACACACACACACACACACACACACACACACACACACACACACATACACACACACACACAAACACACACACACACACATACATACACACACACACACACACACACACACACACACACACAACAATAACAACAACACACACTCAAAGAGGTAAACTGATACTTTATTTAGGGTGTAGATTTGTCCCTGACTTTTATATAAATAATTCCCCGGTTTTACGTCGTAAGAATGCATTTTACTTTTAGTGACATTAAGTAACTGTGGCAAGTTGAGTGGGTTCAGTATTTTTCTGTACTCATGGTCTTCATGAAGATGCCTTTTTATAATTATTGTTATTAATAGTTATAGTTAATATTACTTAATAATATAGGTATTTCTCTTTGTGCTTTTCAGTTTTAATATTAGAGTAAGAGTCATTGTCAGTATTTATGTATGATTTTTATTTAATTCTGTTTAACTTGACGTTTCTGTTATTTCGCCCACTTTCTTGAGCCTCCGGTTTGCCATTTTCTTATGAGACGTTTCATCAAGTGTTTCCTTACTGTAAGCCTGTATCCAACCAGACATGTAGACAGGATTTTGTCAACGGGGAGATTCCGTCCAGTTAAGTGACTCCTTCCCAGATGTGACTCCTTCTGCAGTGAGAGAGCATGTTCTTTGTAATACTAAGTTTACAAGTAAAGCTAGGTTCCACGGTCATAGTTTGTTGGTTTTTAAACCAAACTAAAATATTCTATTTTTCTTCTTCTCCTGGTCTCACAGAATGAATATTATTATAAATATAAGGTGGGGAGTAAGTAAAATGAATCTAATCACACTCTCTGGCATAAGGAACGGAAGATATTGTTTGCTGTGCTTCCACTTCACTGTTTGGTTAAAAATGACAACGTAATCATAATTTTGAAAGTACTTAGTTTTATGTAGCGTAGTGTAAAGTGTGTAAGTGGTTGGTATCCGAACTGTTCCACATCTAAGTCTAACAAGCTAACATATAAAATGTTTTATTATAGATATTTGTAACCATGGTAGGAAAAAATGGAATACATCTTTGCAATTCTTCCATAATTTTTGTGATACAAACATTTAGGGTCTGGACTTCACAGACCCTCTTGATTACGTCCGTGACTATTTATGTATATGTATGTATGTATGTGGTTGTCGATAACCATACAATTATTTGTGATCTTTGTAGGTACAAAAAATATTCCACTCTTCCAATGTAATTCTATTTTTTGTACACAAATTTTCCTCATAATAATATTTTCTCTACGCCTAACCTTTCTTAATTAACAATATACCATTGTTTTATAACCTTTAAATATTCTGTTAAATATTTGCAGGTTAAAGTGAGTAATTTTTATAGAGTTTCTAACGGTCCAAAAGTTTAGCTAATTAGATGGTATCTCTTGTTGCATTTGTTGTTGGTCAAGTGGTGAAACTCTTAACATTTATTCCGCCATGGGTTTCCCTCTCGTTTGTATTTTATGTTATTATATGTCTCCGATCAAGTGAACTTTACTTTATTTATTTATTCTTAAATTAGTTTAAAGTTTACAGACTAAACATATTAATAACTAAACATTAATCCAACATTACCGCCCACTGAACATTAACGACAGTATATTTCACGACAACGCAAGGAGGCATTAATATTTCCCAGTTTTATCGCTGTTAGCAATAATTTTTATTTTAGGGACTTTAACGATACAAAATCACTGCACGGCAAAACTCATTTCGAGTCAATGATGCTTATGTTTTATTTGTAACTGACCTGCGCCAGAGTCGACGCGAAATACGACCTGCTTTTACTGTTTTATGGGGCGTAAATTGGCGAAGGGGACAAAGATTGGAAGAAGCCGGGAGGGGAAGTGCATTCGGATTAAATTTAAAGGCCGACTTAATTTAAACAAACGTTACTGACTTGAAATATCGCATCGCGGTGGGTTAAAGCAGGGAGCGCCCACGTTGGATGCGCTGAGGTTGTATTTGTCAGTTAATCTACCGGAAACTGGGTAAATTACCAGCATTTAGTGTAATTATAATTCTTTTCCTAATTGTATGACATAAAACCTTTTAATCACAAATAGTTTTTGTAGTACTTTTCCATAAAAATGAAATGTTCATAAGGGTATAAATAAAAAGCACCCTATTTTATTTTTGGTTCACAAGTATTATTTTTTAAATAAAAACAATTACGACACAGACTGTTACAAGTTTTTACATTTAAAATGGGGTTTTTGTGTTTAAAAAATATTGTATTTTTCTACGATCATATGTAAATACAATATACAGACTTACTGCAAGCGATTGTATATGTCTAGCTATGGTACTGTCGATCCACTACATGTTACTGTAAAAGCCCGAATATTGGAAAGTCTTGAGAATTTTCAGTAAAACTTATTATTTACCAGCTGAAATGGTAAACATTTGAACTTTAGTAATAATCGTTCATTTTGAACTCTTACACTAGTTAAATCTCAGGTTTTATCTCAGTGACCGGCTAAATTATAAATACTACTCAAAACCTTTAGCCGCAGTTGTTATTATATTAGGCTGATAAACATTTCGGTAACCAAGTAACCATCCTCAGAGACATAAAGACAAAACTAATGAGTCTGAGGATGGTTACTTGGTAATAAAAAGGTACATCTGGTTTAAATATAAATATTTAAGCTTAGAGGTTTTATTATTATTATTATTTAAACACAATTTATTCCAAATAAATCGTTAACGGTATATGTTATTTAAACTAGCCTTACTCTTTGCTACATAGAAAAATTACTATAAAATATTCATTGTATATTTCTAAAACAGACATTTACCAACGCCCTTGATGAGATAAGTCCGAAGTAGCATCTTTTATTTGAAAACTTCTTACATTTACCAACTCTTGTCGGCAAAGCCATGGATGTACCAATATACAGGCTTTTACTGTTGCAAATACGTATGTATTATACAAAGAGTGTTTAAGAATATGAACAAGAAGTAACTATGAATTTCAACATGTGACCACATTTATTTATATTTGTCCCCTATACACAAGTTATGACGTCTTCTCTGCCTCCCAAGTGTCACACAAGATACATTTCTTTTCATGTAAAACTTGGTCCTCGCTAGACTTTTACTTCTGTATTGCTCTTTTCAATGGTTCTTACCCATTCCCAAATATTGTGTAGATAAAACTTTCTCTGTGCTAGAGAGCAGATCTATTCGACCTAGAGATGGTACAACTTTTCCCTATTCGCTTTACCTTGGGATCGTTGTGTCCATTCCTCACTCCGGCCTTGATTCCACCTTTAGTTATGTTTCTTCTTACTCGAGGGATGGAAAGCCTCTTTTATGACTTGCTTAGAGAGCTAGTTCACTTCATATGAAAACCTTTGGAAGCCACAAAAGTAAATAATAGATAAAGAATTCCACATTTGTTCTCGATCAGTTCTTTTATCTTTCTGCTACGGTTCTCCAAATAATATATTTTACCCAGTTGCTTTAGTTAATCGAGACTCCACTCTCGGCGATGGACCAAAGTAAGGTGAAGATTAGGTTCAAAGACAACCATCACCAAATATATTTTGGTTTTCCATTGTTGACTCTTATTTCCAGGGTTCTCTGTATTCCTGGATGCCGATGTGTTATTTTGTAGTTTTATAACAGTCAGCCAATACGTCTGTTGTCACCCACGGGATGAAAAGGGTGGTGAACTTAAGAAGGATTAAAGTAGAGACATAATACCTTGTGGAAAAACATATAATCACGAGCATGTGAGATGCAGACCTACTCTTTATTGGTGTCATAACATGTGTCTACCCTTTACACCCTCTTGTAAAGATAGGGATAGGGAAGGGTAGGGAAAAAGAAAAAGTATACCAATCATATGGAGTACTGGATCGTGATGGTTTCTTATGGGGAGGGTCGCTGCCTTATGTAGACCGGGGTGAAGAGGAATATGTACCCACTTTTCCATTCCACCTAAGCCTTCTCGAAGCTATTTCATTTGTCTTACGTTGTCAGGTGTAGTTTAGTAACTAATATTTGCTGCTATGAAAACTAGTCATTTTAAAATTTGGTTTTTAAAGTCAATTCCTACTTCAATCAACAAAGAAAAATTTTATTTTATTTTTTTTAAATTTTATAATTACAAATAATACAAATATGTCAGAATAACATTATTAAGTGAGAAAATAGAATCGAATTTCCTTGCAATTTTCTATTTTCCTTCCTATGTATGCCGTTGAACCATTATATTTATTTGTTACTATATATACGCTTTCTTTTTTCGTTGCTTGCTTTGTGTTGTGGTTTCTTTTCGCTTTAGTTTCGCATTGTTCGTTTGTAAATCCAGGTTTGATAACGTTAATCCAGTTTGTTTCTTTATTTTATTCTTTTCGTTTATTTTTAATCCTTGAGCATTATTTAAGATATTGTGTGGTAACCACGGCAACACATTAAGGTTATACAATGGAGGTTTTTCATAAAGATCTTTGAGAAGTTCATTTCTAGCTATGGAAAGTTGGTTCAGTGCCAAAAAGCGCTAGACTTCGAACATGAAGATATTCAGTTCGAACCCGACATGATTTCCAAATTTTTATAATTTAAATTTTGAGTAAATATTTGAAAAAAACTGTATTAACATCAATAAAGGTTATACAAAATGTATATATATATATATATATATATATATATATATATATATATATATATATATATTAAAACAACATAGGTTATTCAAATACAAGAATATTTATTAATTTATATCCAAAGCTTTTCGTTGGTAAACAGTACCAACATCATCAGGAATGAAAATTAAAATTATTGTAATTTCATTCCTGATGATGTTGGTACTGTTTACCAACGAAAAGCTTTGGATATAAATTAATAAATATTCTTGTATTTGAATAACCTATGTTGTTTTAAATTACTAAACAAGAAACTTATTATATATATATATATATATATATATATATATATATATATATATATATGTGTGTGTGTGTGTGTGTGGTGAAATAAAATAATTTTCACAAACAAGAATATACGAATTTTCATTCGTATATTCTTGTTTATGAAAATTATATAATTTCACCATACATATTCAACAAGAAAAAATAATTCATCTAAGGATTACAATATATATATATATATATATATATATATATATATATATATATATATATATCAGGAGTGGGTGAGCTAATAGAAGGAATTTAAAAACACGTATACAAAAATCGTTTTTTAAACAGAAACAGCAATAGCCAGTACTTATAGTGAATTTTTATCACCAAATACTCTAGGAATTTAGATTCGAATAGGCTATGTTTACAAGGAAGTTGCATAAAGAACAAATCAAAATAGTTTTCTTTTCATGACCCTTAAATAACGTTAAACTCCTGAGTTCTCTAAAGGTATTACCAACAATGCGTTTAACTTTCCCCTCGCCTTTTGTCCGCCCCGTGTTAGCTTAAGATGGTGACACCTTAAAATGCAATTTATCCCTTAGTATTATACCCGGCCCACCTCGTATTGCTTTCATATCTTTAAATTTGACCCTTTTTCCCTTTCGAGTTCGTGATAAGTTTTTCAAGTAACCCAGCCTCCATTTGCTTTGATGTTTTTTTCGAGTAAATATAATTTTATCTTGAAACCTTTTTTAAAAAATAACATCTTACAGGAAGCTCAAGTGTTTCCACGACTTGAAAGTATCAGTGTAGTTTCCCGAATTCTACTTTTACATTAGTTTATATTACTATTGGGGGGGGGGGTCTGCGTGAGGGCTGTTTCAGACCTTACTATAACCAGAGGAGCCTTAAAATATATATTTTTTTATTCAAGGGACTAAAGCTATACTGACAATGCATACAGTTTTGTTAATTATATAATAGCACCAACCACGCACCTACACGATACACAAATCTTGGGTTAGACAACCTACACAACACCTACAACCATTTTGGGTTGGACATGACACAAACTTAGCAAGTCATTTGTATTTAGTTTACGTGAATGCGTTTTCTTTCTTTTTATTTTAATTACTAATAATACATGTTACAGGTAGTGGAAGGCTTGAATATTTGATTCTTTTCAGAAAAAGCATCTACTCCAACTAAGCGGTCCATCGTGATTACATAATCTTTCTTTATTCCGACCATCCCCTTAATCCTACCAAATCCCATCGTTTTAACCTTCGCATTCAACTACAAGATGCACTTATTAGAGGGAGTACTAGTCAGAAGGTGAAATTTCCCTCATTTTTTCTCTACCCCGCTGGTAGTACAGTCAATTCCAAAAACTATCACTGACTTTGGGTAAGCGGTTAACTTGAAAACGTACAGTATAAAGGTGCTACTCTTCCCTACGTACACCTTCACACTGCCTTATTTTGACTGACTAAACCTACTTTTCTATGCCCCATCAGAGAGTAGGTTCATGAACCTGCACAAAAAATACCGTGATCGCTTCATATAACCTCTAGGGTGAGATCTTATGCAACTCACTTAATATATTAAAATTCCTTTCAAGTTTTTCGCAGATGGTAACAGTCATATAGTATGGTCGTCATGAAACCACCAACAAAAAACAAAAAATACTCTTTATTAATTGAAAACATATTTAAATACAGATTGGTTTAGAAATCTCCCATTTAACTGACATTTCCTGAATATTCATGCACTGATGAAAGTAAAATTATTATCGTCTGTGATGAATAAAAGATTACTTTAAATCTGTGCACAAAACTCTGACAAGTACGTTGTTACTATTTAGCCTGGCGTCAGGATAAATGGCGGTATTTCTAAGTGTGGTTCCATCTCGAGGTCTCTACAAACCAAATAGGTTATGTGGTTTGGTTACTGTTTTTTACGTTGTTAGTTTCGAATCACGAAATGTTTTTTCTATGCTTCGGGTCAGTTGAAATTGTTAAGACACTGGTATTCGTGCAATTGAAAAAAAACGTTTCCAAGAGGAAACCAGTTTTTTGAAGCCGTGTGCAAATTGGTGCTGGGGCGGTCACGCAAGTATAATGTAGGTTTTGCAGATTTAAGCTTCAAGATCTTCTCTAATAGCGTTAAACTCTTCGACTAAGTGATTGTTGTTCCCTCTAATAACTCTTATTTCATGACATATCCTATTTAAATTTCTACATCAAAATACACGTAACTCGTTACAAAAAATATTTTACACGTCTTTAAACAAACTATAGTGGTTTGCAAAGTTTAAAGTTTTCCAGTAGAGGTTCTGAAGTGTTGAGTGAATAAGAGTGTAGGATTCCGCAAAAAAACGTATTGGATGCTATATATATAACTGCTAATATAAGTATTGGTGACTACAATTTTAATTAACTGACAACACATTAAAATTCGATTCAACATAACCTCAAAGTTTGAGTAATAATAAAAGTGAGAACATTAATCTTTATTCAACATTGTTCTACTCAATCACAATGTAACAATCACTTTTCGTTATAGGCCTATAATGTTTATTTTTCGGATAAGGGGCCCACATAAAATAAACGGTTTTCATTTATCTACGTATTAGATAATTAAATAAACTTCAGGCATTATCCGCGTGAGATTTTTATTTAACTGTGCTATAACAATCCAACAAAAAAGTGCTACAAAACCATTCATTGCCTAAAAGGTACCAATATAATTAATGTAGTCTATGTTTTAACATGAAAAATCAAAATAAATCTGGAAAAATTAGAGATTTCACAAAACCTAGTGTTATTTGCCAATGCAAAACGCTATAGCGAGCCTTAATATTTTCTGTAAATAAATTTTGTCTGCAAGAAATTACCAGTGACTTTGAATAAAAATAGGAAATATGACTTTATAAAGAAAACATGCATCTCTGTGGCGCTTATATCCGAACTAAATGAGTCGTATTCATAGGAACACTTACCGCGTCCGGATGTGTACTCTGTTGACGACTGTTACAAATATCCCTCTCCCAATCCGTGCTCTTTAGATGAATAGTCATTGCGAAGCAGTGCTAAACTGCGACTGTGTGACAGCTTCAGACTGAATGCATGCATTTTCTGTGAGTGAAGTAGTTTCAAAGTTTTGTAGAAAATTGAAATTTAAAGATTGTTGAGGCGCGTTGCCTCAGATACAACATAAAGGCAAAAACTTTATTTATTGCATAAAATATTTTATTGCTTGAAATTATGTTTATTGTTGACAGACATTGTTATACTTAACAATGAAGATACAATTTGACTATTATATTATAGAAAAATGTGATTATAAAGTGTTTATAATAACAGTCGTAGATGTAGGTTTAAAATTTGTAGAGAAATTCTAAATATAGACTATTGAAATGATATTATATTAATTATTTTAGGAATATTTTACGCAGAAATGTTTTACTGAGTTTAATGGTCCTAACCAAACGGTATTATTTCATTCTTTACGCGTATTTTAACAATCACAGTAAAAACGAATTTCTATTTGTTTTTATTTCAAAAATGGGAATGGAATGATTTGAAATCATTTCCCAATTTGCTATGATACTAAATATATTCAAAAAGAAATTCCCCGAATATTTGTCTTTCCTATTTACTAATACTACTGACGGTATTTTCCCTATAATTTTGAACAGCGTAACGTTATCCAAAATATAATTTTTTCAGAGTTCCCCTGTAAATCCGCTTCTTGCGAATCATGTGTTGGTATTAATTGCAGCTAACATGACATCTGTCTAGTAAATTGATACTATGTATAAGCGTATCTTAATTATTTACAATACACCCCTCCGTTATGGACGAGACATGAATATAAAAAATCAATAAGCAGATGAGTCGAAATCAGTTCTTATACAATATCATAGTCTTCAAACCTTCTATGAGTATTTTAATCCATTAAATATCACTACGAATCGCTAACACTATTACCTAATTCACCAACCCCCAGTACTACTACGGCCATATCGAATACGACTATGGCCACCATCCATACTACTTCACCCACACCCAGTATAACTATACTCACCCCCCGGTACCACTACTCCCACCCAGTATGACTATATTCACCCCAGTACCACTACTCCCACACCCAGTATGACTATACTCACCCCTAGTACTACTGCCCCCACACCCAGTATGACTATACCCACGCCGAGTACTACTGCTCGCACACCAAGTTTGACTATACCCACCACAGAACTACTACACCCATCCCTGGTACTACTACTCCCAGACCCAGTTCGACTATACCCACCCCCTGTACTACTGCTCCCACACTGAGTACGACTATGTCACCCCTCTAAGACTATACCCACCCCCATTTCCACTACTCCCAGACCCAGTTCGACTATACCCACCCCGAGTACTACCTCTCCCACACTCAGTATGACTATGCCACCCCTGTAAGACTATACCCACCCCAGTACCACTACTGCCACACCCAGTTCGACTATACCGTCCTCCAGTACTACTGCTCCCACACTCAGTACGATTATGCCAGCCCCTGTAAGACTATGCCCACCCCCAGTACTACTGCTCGCACACATAGTTTGACTATACCCACCCCCAGTACTACTACACCCATCCCTGGTACTACTACTCCCACACTCAGTACGACTGTGCCACCTCTGTAAGACTATACCCTACCCCAGTACTACTAAATCCACCACCATCACGTCCAACAATGTATCCAACTACTACTACTACTACAACTGCCATTCCAACCAAAACTTATATTACTCCACCACAACTACAAATGATACTTAAATTCCTTTTTTCCCGACACTACCATAAACATCTACTCCAGTCCTATTAATCACCTTAATCAAAACCTGAACCACCATCACACCTTGCTAATACCACAACTGTTTACTTCAGTAACACCACCACTAAGTGTTAGTCCTATCTCCACGCTCCTCCACAACTAACACCACCTCCATCCGATATTTACCGTAATACATCACTCAATTCCTTATTATTTTTATACTTGAAACGGCCAAACTCTATATATTGTGTGGCAACCTAAATTTTTTTGTATTATAAAACTCTCAAAATTATAAAAATGTTACAATTTTTTATAACCTATTAATACATTTTCTAAATTTCTATTTCCATTCAATTTGTAATATTTTTTTTAAATTTAAATTTGCAATACGTTTTCTTTAAAGTTTTACTTTCAAATTGTCTTTAATATAATTTACTCTTAGGAATAGACCCGATACTTAGAGAAGATTTATAAAGTTGTATTCATTTAGTTAAATGTCTTTCCGCACTGCTGCGCTAACAGTTTATCATCCGCGGTGGTATTTCTTCCTGAAGCTCAAGTATTGTAAAACAAGAGATATATCTCCCAATACAATGCGCCAATATATCTCTGGCCAAGTTTTCCACGTGACTCAGCCAATTATTTATTCCATTAAATTTATAATTTATTAAAACCTTTTTAATACTCCATAAAATAAATCAGATTTTTAATAGTTTAAAGTTTCGTGGAGAGGAGTGTTACGTGCTGATGAACGGGGGCAGTGTCGTCGATTATTTTAGTTCACTTTTAGTATGCATTTTATCTTTAGTTCCGAATTCTTACGCCTCTTAGGCTCTGATATCCCGAATTCGCTAAATAAAACAGTAATTTTACTAAAAACAAATAAAAACATACACAAAACTCACAAATTAATCATTTATTTACTCATACGCGTTTCAATGTCAAAGTTATCATCATCAGTAAGTGTTATTACTACAAACTCCAACTTACAACTAGGGTAAAAGTAAGGTTACACTTCCTTATTTATACAGGAGGCGTTGCCACGCCTACTCGTCAAAACAACAGTTATTAACCCTACTTTAAACATGATACATCAAATAGAAATTTTGTACCCAACTCAATAATTACAATAAAATATTTAACATAAAACATAATTACATATAAACAAAATAGATAATTACTATTACAACTTTTTTTCAAGATTTTAACCAAAAAGTTACAATAAAGTTTTTCTTGTCTCACACTAATTACATTAATATAGAATTTTGAATAGGGCCTGACTCATTATTTACAATATTATTTTTATTCCTAATAATATACAAAGTTTCCCACGCATCCAATTTAATACACTTAACAACGATTTTCAACAGGGTTACATCGTCTACTTTAAATTCGTGCTCTTCCTCTAAACAATGTTTCGCCATCGCAGATTTTTCTGGTCTATTATATTTAATGTGGGAAAATGTTCTTTAGGCCTAGTTTTAATATTTCTTTTTGTTTGATCTATATATTTCAGAGGACACTCGCTACACTTCAGGCAGTAGATTCCTGACTTTTCTTCATTAGGTATGGCATCTTTATGGTTCCCTAATAACTTCTTTAGGTTATTTGCAGTAGCAAATGTAACGTTCAAATTACTATTTTTTCCTAGAGATTTTCTAATTTTATTAGACATCGGTGAATGGTGTGTTATTTTTACCCATTTTAAAATATTTTATTAATCTTTCTCTGATTTCTTATTGTCTTATTTTTCATTTTTTTTTGTGGATTTCATCTAAACCCTTTACTGTATCCATTGAACCTTGAATGAATCCATTGAATGTTATTCAGCTCATTTTTATAATTTTCTTCTGCGAAAATACAGAAAAAGTAAAAAATAGGTTATAAAAGCAATGAGAATGAGACATGACTGTATAAATTCAAATTTAGATTTTCAATTAAAATATGAATTATATTACACAACTTGTTAAAAATACGTGACTTTTCTAAAGTAGACAAACCTGGAAGCAGCCATAAAGAGCATTTAACGCAGTTCTTCATTACAGTAAAAACATCTTGTGTATTGAACAACTCACTGAAGGTAGAAGAGTTTAACGCACGGAATACATTCTATGTCTAAAAGATATATTTAATAATAGAACTCTGAACTGAACGGAAAGTGGAAATTCAGAGCAATTCACAAAATAGGCATTGAGAAAACAAGATAGGTCTCTTGGAACATAAAATAAGAAATATTCGGAGACCTATACATAGCAAACAAGTCTTGAAAACCTATTTAGAAATTACTATAAGTAATTATTTCATAACTAAATGAATACTTTTGAACTTACTTGCTGACGCATTTCAAAATAATCCTTTCATTTATGTTGTGCGTTTCATTTTTGAAACGCTTCAGCAAGTAAGTTCTTAAGTGATAACTGAATTATCCAATAAATAACTGGGTTTTGCAATTCACTGAGTTTTGACACATATAGTTTAATCAGTGAATTCAAGATGATTACAACAAGAAAAATTATCTAGAAATGTTTAAAGGAGGGTTAGGCGGCTGAAGAGTGTGCAATGATAGAATGAAATGTCAAAAAAACGAGGTATGAAAAACAAATATAGGTGAAAATGATACAAAATAAAAACAAATTAGCTAAGAATGTTTTGAAGAATTCATTGAATAAAATGGATGCTTAGAGCAAAATATAAATAGTAGTTAATTTTAATAAAACTTTAAGCGGAACATAACAACAATGAGAGGAGGTGACGTACCTCTGTTTATATTTGGATAAAATGAAATTAATGAAAAGAAAACTATGTTTATATAAAATGTTATTTAGAGTTTTCTCTCCTAAAATCTCCCTCTTTAGAGTGTCTGGATAAAACAGACATAAACACCGTTTTTAAACTGACGATTTGTCTACATAAATGTAACTGGAAAAGAAATAATAAAAAAAACAAACAGGTTTAAAATACTTGCAAGACCCTAAACTGTAGGTAATTTGCGCAGTTTCCGGTAGATTAACTGATAAGTACGACCGCAGTGCATCCAACGTGGCGCATCCTGCTTTGTTTAACTCACCGCGATGCGATATTTCAAGCCAGTAACGTTTGTTTAAATTAAGTCGTCCTTTAAATTTAATCCGTATGCAGTTCCCCTCCCCGCTTCCTCCAATCTTTGTCCCCTTCGGTAACAATTTACGCCCCATAAAACAGTAGAGGCAGGTCGTATTTCGTCTGTACACTGGCGCAGGTCAGTTACAAATAAAATACCAGAACCTTTGGCACGAGACATTTTGCAACGAGTTTTACTGTGCAGTAAATCTTGTATCGTTAAAGTCTCTAGAATGGAATTGTTTGACGCAAAAATGACGTTCTGTGCAAGTGTACAGTGAACGATAGACATCTATGTCGTATTCACTGTGATAAATTAGCTTCAGAAGAAAATTGATATTAGAATGGTAAAGTAAATTTGAAATGATCTGTTATTTTAGTCTTTAATTGTTAGAAATTACTATTTGAATATGCGTTTATTGTATTCAAACGTGCCATAATTAAATTACTGTGGCTATCTAGAACAATTGATGAAAAAGAGGTAAATATTTAATTTGGTTCATTAAGACCAACCGTATAAAAAAATGAAAGAATTTTTAATTAGTTATAATAAATTGTTACACATTTCGATTCTCAATTGTGATCCTCTCCAGTAGCTAAACATTTATCTATAATATTACCCTCTACACAGCAACACTATATAAATTCAAATATTTAAAAATAACTCATCACAAAATAATATTGAAAACATTACTAGGCCTGCATTAAAATCTCTTATATGCAACACTTGTCAAAGACAATGGAGTGGAATAAACCAACAATATTACTCAAACATGTGAACAACTCTAATTTCTACAAAAACTGTGGACAAAAACTAATTTCTACATTTAGTATACGATCATAAGTAATATTAAATATCGAAATCTTGTTGCTGTTCATGACGAGCTGTTTGTAAATTACTTATTACACTGTGCTTTATTACGCAAAAGTGTAATAAGTAATAATAAATATTATAATTTCTAATATATAATTATTATAACTATCTTTATTTTTTTACAAACATCGTTTCACTTATTCTTCTCTTTTGTAACATTGGGTTCCTTAATATTGGATTAACTTATTGTCGTGCCTTTTTGATGACCTCTGTATTAAAATTGGTTTGCACAAAACATTTACCTTTTAAAATTTCAAAAATTGCTTTTACGTTTATAACATCCAGCACTTAGCTGTCCCACATATCTTTTAATACAAGTTTTACAATTAAATTAAAGACCCTATTTTACTATCAAGGAAACCTGTAAATCTGTTAAACTTGATTTATTTGAATTTATTTGGTGCGTTTGGGACAATCTGTAAACCTTTTCAAGTACGGAAGCGTAAATGATACAACACTTTTATGTTATTATTATAATTATTTCTAACTTTTAGCATTGTTATTATTTATAATGGCTGTTACTAATCAAATCCTAGCAGGGTGGTAAACTAATGACAGGCTGTAAGATTGTTATGTGTAAAATATATTTGAAAAAAGTAAATAATTGTTTACTTTACAAGAAAACACACACGCAACAAACTTTACATAAATTAAATAAAGTGATAGGCCCTATAATAGTAATATATAAAGATAAATTATATGATGATCATTTATAAAATAATAAATATAGTAATTAAAATAATTATTTCATTAGACATTTATTGATAAAATACTTTGTTTGACCTTATATTACAACGCCCTGCACGAACTTAAAATTAATTTAAATTTTCCCAAGCCTTTAGACGCAGTATGGTTTCGACTACACTAGCCAAACATCTTCATACTTTAATTTCCTGCGAGTCGTGATGTTTCAACCTAAACCGAGTCACCTAATTTCTTAAGCTCAAAGCTATTAGTAAATAATTGTTTAGATTATTATTGCTACAACTGTAAAACAGTAAAACTCAAAATAAAAATTTGAAAAGTACATCATAGAATTTCTGTTCGTTTGGTCAAACCGAGGCAAAAGGTCAGAGGTAATGACTAAGCTACGCTGCCCGTCCTGAATAATATTGTTCGAGAATTCCATTCTCGCGAGAAAAACAAAAGGCACTTGTTCATTGTTACTGTGTGAATCTTTTGCCTTTAACGTATTTTATACCAGCGAAACTGGTATAATTTTTAAGTAGTTAAAATAGATTCCACTATAAATATGAATTCAACTTGACAAGTAATCATAATTTGTATTAGTTTCTTTGATTATAATAATTGTACATTTATAAAAAGATCAATTACTATAGCCTACCTGATATCGCGGTTAAACATTAACTAACAAAGAAAAAACAAACAAAAATTACTTTGCTTTTGCTAGACAATATAGGCTACACGACCTATTGCACATATTTTTCCTCGGGACTTACAGGATTAAGTACGTCGAGGCAGGATCAACGTCTACCTTGCAAAGTTCTCCAGGAATGAAGTACAAGGTTTCGAATGGTTTTTACCGCAGAAAACAATATATTATAATTTATATATAAGAACCAATCAGAAATAGGCTCCAAACAAATGCATTTCAAATAGTAAGTAACAATAATAAATTTATGAAATGTTTTCACATATTAAATCAGATAGAAAGTATCCAGTTTTTATTCTAGGGCATTAAATACTGTAAACATATTTCTTGCTAATTTTTTTGTAATAAAGTTTTTACATTTTATCTACTATGACTTGAAATAATATACCAAGATTTATTTTTTATTACAATTACATATATATACCATTTACAAGTATCATATATCATTTTTAACAATAATTTGAAATAATCTGTCACTTAGGGACTTTAACGGGTATAATATTATGCAAACACTTGCCCCTTATTAATGAAGGACGCTATTTCAGATAAATATCCTTCGCGAACTCAGGCCGTAAAACAAAGTGTTTCTTCAATCACTTCATAACCATAATTAAACCTCGTGTCGTGTATAGAGGGAACGCTGAAGCAACAGATATCTGCAGTAGCAATATGGACTACGGCAAGAAATATTACGCGGGCTACGCCACTTACCAACTTATTTGTTCTAGTGTTTTCGTTTAGATATATAATTTAGCTGGCTTTGCTTTAGGTGGAGTTAAATATTAAGTTAATTAGAGCTTAGCCAGTGAGAGCAATCCCAACGATAAATATTAAAATAGTTATTTAAAATCCCACCACACATTAGTTTATTAAGAGACTAGTTTCGGCGACGATCTCGCCTTCATCAGTGGTTGGCTGACACTCAGTTACCCATTCAACATCAGTTAGCTAATCACTGATGTAGGCAGAATCGTCACCGAAATTAGTCTGTGTTAATAAGCAGGTGTAATTTTGAGTGAACTCCCTTAATACGCAGTTTTCTAGAGTTAAATAATTTAAATTGTTTGTTCAAAATTATGCTCTACTTACCTGTGGAGAACGAATATAAATACTTACAAGCTCTGAATGGGATAAACTTTGTAACAAGTGAAGAAGTTAGGAACAATCCTCTAACAAGTCCCCCCTCAACCTGTGTGAAGCAAA
>JBAIZL010000004.1:66818509-67051009 GCA_036971475.1 Prosapia bicincta
TGAATAATAGCTACATATAAATTTAATGTAGTGTATAATAGCTACATTTTAATTTAATGCAGTGAATAATAGCTACATTTTAATTTAATGTAGTGTATAATAGCTACATATAAATTTAATGTAGTGAATAATATCTACATATAAATTTAATGTAGTGTATAATAGCTACATATAAATTTAATGTAGTGAATAATAGCTACATTTTAATTTAATGTAGTGTATAATAGCTACATATAAATTTAATGTAGTGAATAATAGCTACATATAAATTTAATGTAGTGTATAATAGCTACATATAAATTTAATAAATTGTATAATAGCTACATATAAATTTAATGTAGTGAATAATAGCTACATATAAATTTAATGTAGTGTATAATAGCTACATATAAATTTAATGTAGTGTATAATAGCTACATATAAATTTATTGTAGTGTATAATAGCTACATATAAATTTAATGTAGTGTATAATAGCTACATATAAATTTAATGTAGTGTATAATAGCTACATATAAATTTAATGTAGTGTATAATAGCTACATATAAATTTAATGTAACTGAGGTTATGTTGGTATTTTATAAATATTATAGCCTAATGGTTTTTGTTATTTAAAATCACTTGTTTTATGCTAAGAATATATTTTTAAGTACCATTGAAAAAAACACATGACAATTTTTGCGGTCTTTCTCAAGTATTCTTCCGCCTCAATCCGATTATACGTAATATTCGGTTTTTAGAAACATACTAGTTTAGGGATTAGCTTTTTAAACGGAATTAAAGTTCCAGTGTTTTAAAGATATAAAATGAGAGCCGGTTTGTATTTGCAACCATAACCGTCGGAGAACCTCAACGGTGGTTGTCTGTTTTCTTGGCAAGAGACGTCACGGCAAACCGAGCCAGGCGACGTGTGACGTAATGACCATTAATTTGCCACACAACGTGCTGCGGAACAGCGTCTATATAATAATTGGCGGCAACATAAAGTTATATAGAGTCGATAATGACACGTCAACAGCACTGCTAGTGCGCTAAATGCCCGATAAAGCGGAGACGCTGAGCGGTTGTGTAAATGTATGTCTAGCTAACAGTAATCTTAATGCCCAGCGTACGGAACAAGAAAGCAGATTTTTATTTTCCTTCGAGCATTGTCTGCGTCCATCAGACACAAGTGTTTTACACTGTTTTTTTATTCAGGAATGGTTTAGGTCCCAGGTGTAATGGTTTTCCTCCAGGCAAAGCCATAATGCCCCATATTTTCAGTACGAGGGTATCATAACGGACAAATCTTAGCCCCCCCGGATCCATTTCTCCTTTTTTATCCTTTATATTACAAAGGCATGTAACTAGGAGACTCCTCTATTCAGTCCAGTTTTGAGCAACTCTGCCCACATGACGTCATAATTTTTCCTAGTCCCAAGACTAGAGGAATATTATGACTTTTCCTTAGTCCTACTTAACGTTTTCAGTCTTCCTTGTCCTTTATTGTTTTTATAGAAGGTTCTAAAGGATAGACAATAGTTTATGCCCCTGTTGGAGTTTAGAGTCTGCTTCAAGTACGCGATCCAGTATAAATGATGTCACGATCTCCCCTATACACTACCAGAGAGTCCCTACATATGGACAATCCTTTGCATATCCTTCGTAAGAGTAACATTCACACTGGTTGGTAGTCGTAACATGGTCGATGCAAGCAGTAACCATCAATACCTCGGCAGTGGACATAAGACTGGTCTATCTTCCACAACAAACATGTAATATATATATATAATATATATGTATATAGAACTTGTGATGATTCCCTTAGAGGAGTAAGGCCTGGGTGTATAATTCCTCGTTCGAGACTAATCGACAATTCAGGGAACACGCTTGTGCCTTGTCATCCGTCTCTCGCTCCTATCTGTATATTCATCTAGGTACGCATGTCTATCCTTGTTCTACATGGATATCCTTGAACTAAAGAAGACTTTCTCATGTAGGAATGGAAAAAGCTTCTTCCGCTGGGCCACTATTGAACCTAACCGACGCTCTGTAGGTAGGAGTCACAGCTCTGCGCTGACGTCACGCCAGTACAGCCTGTCGAAAGTTTATTACAACTTCATACCACAAAACCAAGTACTTTAAATACTCGGCTTATTCCAGCAGTAAACACGCCGTTATAATTTCCGTTTTATTCAGCGTTTCGTATAAACTGCCTCATTATTTCTTTCCTTTAAGAACGCACGTCTAATTTGCATACTCGATGTGCTTCGTTCAGTTGGGAGTGGGTAGCACATGTTTAGTGCTGTACCTTGCGTCGTTCTGTGTTTGTTACTACTTCCCTCCACGTTCTCCTTTCTGAAGATTATTTTGAGTGGGTTAAAGTGTATTGTAGCATGTCACTAACCGAAGGAAAAGGGTAATTTACGACCCGAATTTCTTCTTTGTATTTATAGACTTTCAGCTCTGAAACGAGCCCTGGCTGGACTATCTTTTCTATTGTTTAATTCCTTGACGCAATCGGTGTATAACTCCCGAGATATAGCAAGGGACTTGAGATCCGCACGAGGGTAGTCCGTGTACTAGTGGAGGTGGAAGGGAAGGGATGCCTTTCTCGTATCTAGGCACAGTGGGGTACGAGATCAGTCATATTATACAAGTTTTATTCGATTTATATATTTTTATTAACTTTTAATAATATTTTACGTAAATATTTCAAAGGAATATTTCCTGTTGGTTTTGCCACGGAGGTACTCTCCTCAAATTCTCGTGACATTTTGCTCCGAACCAGCTTACATTTAGTTTTATCCCATAATTCCTTTCCTATTGGAAAGCTCCTGTACAAACTAAATTTCCCTTTTCAAATTAGTGTAGAGCTCAGTTGTTTCTCCTCCCGCAAAATATCGTTTTTCGTTTGATCATTGGTTTTTTTCTAGTGTTATTTGGAAACATTTTTCATACATTTTGTTTTGATTAATTTTGTATGATGTATTGCACAAATTATCAATTCTGTTGAATTAAAATTTATAATTATTAGTTAGAGTACTTACTAATTAAATATACTCATGCTTTTAATGTGAACTTACTTTTTTATTCTAAATTCAAATGATTTAATTATAACTACACTAAATTACCTATTTTAGTAAATCCTTCTTTTTCGTTTTCTACATTCAATTCCTTCCATTAAACTGTAGAAATGTCTCGTTTCGTGTAGTGGTGACACATAATATTGCCAGATTATCCATAGAATAAAATCGCTCCTCGTAACACTGCTGGTCGCCCCCCCCCCCCAGCAACGCAATTATCCAGTTATTACCCATCATTCCCTTTACGACCCTGTGCCTTACTTGTGAACAGCTGTTTCGGTTGTCTTCCTGGTTCGGTTCCACTTCAGAGCGATGAAAATTGTTAATTTTCTTGAGATAAAATTGTCGCGAACTAGAAAATATGTTTAAAGAGTGTTTTAATTTCTAATTACATGCTAATCAGTTTTGTTATTAATATTTATCTGTAATATTAAATTAAGAAACCTACCTTTCAATTTGATTTTCGTAATTATTCTCCAAACCTATTGAAACAATAAGTACAAATTTGTTTTTATCTTTGCACTATTTATTAAACATTTTGTTTGTTTCATGAGAAAATAAAACTTGTAGTTTTATAGGCATTAAAGTCCCCCTTTTAATGTTCTCATTAACTTATCCTAACACTTTCAGCCCTAAAGGTTTAGACGATTTCCCGTGAGATGTCTATCGCAGAAGTGCAGAAGTCAATGAAACTATTTGATAGAAATCGAGGCAGCATTATTTAACTTGTTTTCAGCCAGATTGAAGAAAATCTAGTCTAGACAAACGAAAGTGAATTGGGCATTTTGCCTGAATGACAAACGTCTGATGCGAATATGCGAGTAATTCTGTTCCTCGTTGGGCAGCCGGAATCTGAAAGTAGATTAAAGGCTTAATTAGGCTCAACAATCGGTAAGGTTTCTTTTGCATTTACATCTCTAGTTAAATGTAAACGTTGGAAGTAGTATTAGACAACGACGTATTTTTTAAAATTACCAATGGAATATAAACTTAAACCATCAATGGGGGGTATTTATTCAGCTAACAATAACATAGCTATTAACTGAAAACTACCGATAACTTATAACTGCCACTGCCTTAAATATACCTTAAACTAATACTGACATAAAACTTAAAATTAACAATGGTAGGCCCTATATAACCTTAAAGCAACAATGGGGGTATTTATTTAGCTAACAATAATTAGCTAAAACAATAGCATAGCTATTAACTGAAAATTACCGATAACTTATAACTGCCAATGCCTTAAATATACCTTAAACTAATACTGACATAAAACTTAAAATTAACAATGGTATATAACCTTAAACCAACAATAGGGGTATTTATTTAGCTAACAATAATTAGCTAAAACAATGGCATAGCTATTAACTGAAAATTACCGATAACTTATAACTGCCACTGCCTTAAATATACCTTAAACTAATACTGACATAAAACTTAAAATTAACAATGGTAGGCCCTATATAACCTTAAAACCAACAATGGGGGTATTTATTTAGCTAACAATAATTAGCTAAAACAATAGCATAGCTATTAACTGAAAAGTACCGATAACTTATAACTGCCACTGTCTTAAATATACCTTAAACTAATACTGACATAAAACTTAAAATTAACAATGGTATATAACCTTAAACCAACAATGGGGGTATTTATTTAGCTAACAATAATTAGCTAAAACAATGGCATAGCTATTAACTGAAAATTACCGATAACTTATAACTGCCACTGCCTTAAATATATCTTAAACTAATACTGACATAAAACTTAAAATTAACAATGGTAGGCCCTATATAACCTTAAAGCAACAATGGGGGTATTTATTTAGCTAACAATAATTAGCTAAAACAATAGCATAGCTATTAACTGAAAATTACCGATAACTTATAACTGCCACTGCCTTAAATATACCTTAAACTAATACTGACATAAAACTTAAAATTAACAATGGTATATAACCTTAAACCAACAATGGGGGTATTTATTTAGCTAACAATAATTAACTAAAACAATGGCATAGCTATTAACTGAAAATTACCGATAACTTATAACTGCCACTGCCTTAAATATACCTTAAACTAATACTGACATAAAACTTAAAATTAACAATGGTAGGCCCTATATAACCTTAAACCAACAATGGGGGTATTTATTTAGCTAACAATAATTAGCTAAAACAATAGCATAGCTATTAACTGAAAATTACCGATAACTTATAACTGCCACTGCCTTAAATATACCTTAAACTAATACTGACATAAAACTTAAAATTAACAATGGTATATAACCTTAAACCAACAATGGGGGTATTTATTTAGCTAACAATAATTAGCTAAAACAATGGCATAGCTATTAACTGAAAATTACCGATAACTTATAACTGCCACTGCCTTAAATATATCTTAAACTAATACTGACATAAAACTTAAAATTAACAATGGTAGGCCCTATATAACCTTAAAGCAACAATGGGGGTATTTATTTAGCTAACAATAATTAGCTAAAACAATAGCATAGCTATTAACTGAAAATTACCGATAACTTATAACTGCCACTGCCTTAAATATACCTTAAACTAATACTGACATAAAACTTAAAATTAACAATGGTAGGCCCTATATAACCTTAAACCAACAATAGGGGTATTTATTTAGCTAACAATAACATAGCTTTTAACCTAAAATTAAAGATAACTTTTAACTATCACTGCCATTAATATACCTTAAACTAATACTGACATATAACTTAAAATACACAATGATGTAAAGTTTTAAACTAATGATGACTAATATCTAAAAACTAACCATAAAATATACCTTGATTTTAAACTGACAATCACGTATATCATTTAGTTAACAATAATGTGTAGCATACTACTAATATTGACATATAGCTTAGAAAAAATTAATTATAATGAAAGTAGCAAGAATATGTACCTGTTAGCAATGAAACTTAATTTGAAACGAACAATGAAAAGTAGCTTTCACCTAACAATAAATTGTAGATTTTAACTAACAATCCACTGTAACTTTAAAGTGATCAATGTTTAAACTAACAATGGTAAATAGCTTAAATGCTTGGTTGAAAGCTACGTTAAAACTAAGTTAAGCTTATAGCTCTAAACTAACAATGGTAAATAGCTTAAATGCTTGGTTGAAAGCTACGTTAAAACTAAGTAGAGCTTATAGCTCTAAACTAACAATGGTAAATAGCTTAAATGCTTGGTTGAAAGCTACGTTAAAACTAAGTTAAGCTTATAGCTCTAAACTAACAATGACTTATTGCATTAAAGTAATAATAGAAAATAACGTTAACTAGCAAATAATGATGTCTAGCACATAACTAACAAATACGTACAGCATTCAAGTATGAATGGACTGTAACTTTGAAACTGGCAACTATATATCACTGAGTTCTGTCGGTATTTATTTATATTTACTCGAGGTATTTTTATTTCTCTAAGTAGACGCGGAACGTTTGTGTGTCTGACAGTTTTAGGTTTTCGTTAAGAAATAAGAACATTGAAAAACATTGCTTATTATCTGCCCTCATTCATTTCTCCCGAGCTTTCAGTTCAATAGAAAGTCGTTCAACAGAAAGGTCCTTATTAAACAATGTCGTAACCTATTTATCCTCTTCTCAAGCAGTCTCGATATTTTTCTTCGCCCACTCTTTTCTACAAAATTTTATTTCTCATTTTATTTATTCATTTAACTTACTCCAATCTCCAAATGGCATTTCTCAATGTTTCTGTTATCTCTACTTCATTTCGTTATGTCTGGAATTCATTATATATATTCTCCACATCAGTAGTGTATTCGTTATATTTCACAAAGCTTAATGTTGAGTGTAATTAACCCTTTTGACACTTGTAACCTCATTATTAGTTCACAATCAACGTTGTCGCACGCGTATTTGACAGTTTCAATAAATATTTGAAATTTTAAATATCATCAATTTCATTCTGATGATTGATAGTGGATTCGATTTTATGTATGCCACAGAGCACATGTGTTTTAGCTTCAGAGTTGTAATTCCTATTGTCTTTGCTAGAATATAAATAGGAACAATTACCACAATTTCCTGTCATTTCTCTATGTAAAACGATCGCGTTTCGTATACCTCTATCTTCAAAGACGTTGTGGAAATTTACATTATCAGAACATTTAACGTATGGTCGAAGATTGTCATTAATCGAATAAATCACCTTCAGAAATTGTCATTATCAGAACATTTAACGTAAGGTCAAAGATTGTGATCAGTTAAATAAATTACCTTCATTTGAAATCAAAACACCTGATGAACTTAATAATTTTTATATATTTCCCTTTTCATTCTTTTTTAACCCCAAATCTTGAAAATATCAGGTAAATGGAGGAACAAATTTATCCGTTTTATGCTACGTATTTTAAGTTTACGTTTTTTGTAGAATGTTTAAATGAAACCATTAAAAATTAAAACATAATAAATTCGTGCCCACTAACGAAATAAAACAAAAAACATTTTAAACATAAAACAGTAACACTTGTATTAACAATTTATAAATTTGAACTATTTATAAAAAGTATTGAATATATAAGTCTCAAACGAAAGGTTTTAATAATCATATTTTTTACTATTTAAAATAATATTTCATTTTAATTTTAATTAATAAAATGACAGAGATGTAGATTTTTTAATAAAAGTAGACGTATAAACGTAGCAACATTGTTTCGCTCTGCCTGACTGCAGTACTGTAACCTGTGCTCTACTAAGATTCTAAACAGGTTTCGTATCATAATGTAATGCATTAAAATTACTGCTGTATCTAATATTTTTGTTTTAATAATTTTCAAGGCTATTTAGGTTGGCGACCCTGTGAGAGTTTATGTTGGCCCTTGTTTAATTAATAATCTGGTAGGAAAAATAACTTATGTTTAACCATAACAAAAGAGAGTTTACTCAAAATTTAAGACACAAATTAAACCTATTGGCTTTTTTCTGTATGGAATCAACAAAAACGTCAGGAGGAACGAATCATTGTGTTATTCGTGAAAAAAACCTATTTCATGTAAAATTTAACCGATATTGTTGACTGTAACGAAAGACGGAGAATGTTTCCGCCGCAATCACCATGACAATGACCACAATTAGAGACGCAGTGCTTCGCAGAAATACTTATCCCAAAGGAATACTAATTTTTCTGTCATTGCCAAACGTTTCCGAGCAAAAAAAATAATAATTGCAAACAAAATCTGTGCGTCTTTCTTCTGTAGCGCTTTCAAAACCGTATCTGAAAGACTTTTGTCGTCCATTTGTTACTTTAATGTGATGACTAAACGCCCTTAACGTTGGACTCGGTGTGTACGCACTCTGTCCTGGTAAATATTAGCGGCCATAAAAAGTTCTTCGACTAACCACATTAATTTCTTTATCTGACCAACCGGCGCAGAAAACAAAAGCTAACCAATGCTTACGAGATAAGAAACAATTTCGGAGTTATTTATTTAACAGCACGCTTTCGTCTAGACAAAGGAAAGTGAATGGGATGGGGTTTTTTTAGTAAAGGAATAATTCGCGTTAACAAATTTACGTAATCTGTTATTTGAGATTCTCTGGAAGTAAAAAAAAATAATTTATTTTGTTATTTAAAACTGTCTGATTTATAGTGATTATTATTTAGGCCTACTTAGTATTAACGTTAACAGTAGAATCCTGATTCGTTGACGGATAGTAGGTTCCCAGAGATCAGCGTCTTTGAGACTTCGTCTCCATTCTCTTCTCTCATTAAAGTCACTGGAAGACAGCCACAATTAAGCCCGATCTAACAGTTTTCCTTTCTCCTACGGTGGATACATGTTGGATTTGTGGCACGACCTGTCTTTCATTTTCCTTCTGAAGACCTCACTTTTATCTTTGAAAGAATGATGACGTCAGATTTATCCCTTCTAAGCAATCACTGCTTTCATTTTCTACTCATTTATACTCTACACGTATCATATAATCTGTCGTATCACCTAAATTCTATATGTCTTTGTTAAACTGTCACTTTTTGTGCATTATAAACGTAATCTTGCTTTGAAAGATAACGGAAGTGTATTGATATAGACTCAAATGTTGGCTCTACCTTTAGATATCAGAATCTACAAGTTAAACACAATGAACGCATTCTGATATTCCATTTAAATGCTTATACCCAAGACCATAATACAGGAATAATTAAGTAATGACTGATTTACAGAGCTGTGTAATATTAAAACAAATAGGCACGTCTCTATCAAGCCATTGCTGTTTTGATCATCTCTGATGATGATGATGATGATAACGATAGTCTTTGAGTGTGTGTGTGTGTTTACCCATAGCTTCCTACTCCACTTACTTCTGAATAGGCTAGTTTCTATGACTCCACCTATCTATAGTTTCTAATTTGTTCTCCTTTGAGAATTTGTAATTTCTCCATGCCTTCATCCTCCTTTCTAGTCCTAAGTCAGTTCTCTTCTGGGGCTTCATCTGTCTACAGGTTTTGGCTTGTTCTATGTTATGAACCCGTGATTTTTCCTTGGCTACATCTTTTCCACTCCTCCTTTTAAGTGAGCTCTATTCTATGACTCTAACTATACACAGGTTCTGGCTTGTTCTTCTTACCCCACAATATCACTGAAGTTGTTTTTTTCTTCTTTGGGCTTTACTTTATCACTCTCAGCCTCTTCTTTCTCCCCGTATGATTTCTTTATTGTTCTTTACAGTCTATTATATCCTCCTTTATTTCTTATATTTCTCCGGTTGTCTATTTCCGTTGCATCTAGGCCTAAACTCCTTTTGTTTTTTTATTGCCCATAATTCTGTCTCGTTTCGAATAATAGTGTCCCTCATTATGTTGTACAGGGTAGCCGGACAATACTTCTCTTAAGCTGGGTTGAGAGCAGGTCTACTTCACATTAGCGACCCTGTCATTATTTCCCTTCACTTCTAGTACCTGGGACCCTATCTAACTCCATCTGCACTTCCTTACAAGGCAGTGTAACGGGTAGGCGCCCCAGTAGATGATGACCCCAGTAGAGAGTAAGGGTACTTCTGGTAAACTCCCATATGCCCCTACCTTAAGCCCAGCTCTGTTCACAATCCTATCTTATCCTTCGTCGGCAATAATAATCATGGTGGCTGTTCGCCTTCAGGCTATATTTAAGTCCATTACTAGTACATTCTTTTATTCAGTTTCTTTAGAATTGTGTCCATCCTAAATGATTGAAATAGTTTGAAAGTGGTTTTGTTTGTCTTTCTCTACCCCAAGTTATGTTTTCCTTCACACAACAATCTTTAAAACTAAGTATTACAACTTTTAAATTTATTTAATTATTACTTTAGTTTAAAAGTGGACACAGAACGTTATTACAGTTCTTGAAAGGATACAATGTACTCCTTGTACATTTAATAATGTGTCGCACCCTGGATCTTTGCCCAGCCCTCTTAAAGGGCTTCTGAAATCTTCCTTGCTTTTATTTTAAGTGAATTACAGGTTAATGCATCTATTTTAAGTAGTTTTGGAAATATGAACTTAGACAAGTAATAAATCATCGTGTATGTTTGTGAGTTCTATGCCACTGCTAACTCTCGCGACGTTAGTGAGCTATATGTCGCTACTGAGTTTCGATGTTAGTAAGTTATATGTCGCTACTGAGTTACGATATAGTGAGTTTTATGTCACTACTGAGCTAATGAGTTATATATCACTACTGAGTTACGATGTTAATGAGCTATATGTCACTACTGAGTTACGATGTTAATGAGCTATATGTCACTACTGAGTTACGATGTTAATGAACTATATGTCGCTACTGATTTACGATGTTAGTTAACTATATGTCACTACTGAGTTACGATGTTAGTGAGCTATATGTCGCTACTGAGTTACGATGTTAGTGAGCTAAATGTCGCTACTGAGTTACGATGTTAGTGAGCTATATGTCGCTACTGAGTTACGATGTTAGTGAGCTATATGTCACTACTGAGTTACGATGTTAATGAACTATATGTCGCTACTGATTTACGATGTTAGTTAACTATATGTCACTACTGAGTTACGATGTTAGTGAGCTATATGTCGCTACTGAGTTACGATGTTAGTGAGCTAAATGTCGCTACTGAGTTACGATGTTAGTGAGCTATATGTCGCTACTGAGTTACGATGTTAGTGAGCTATATGTCGCTACTGAGTTACGATGTTAGTGAGCTAAATGTCGCTACTGAGTTACGATGTTAGTGAGCTATATGTCACTACTGAGTTACGATGTTAGTGAACTATATGTCGCTACTGAGTTACGATGTTAGTGAACTATATGTCGCTACTGAGTTACGATGTTAGTGAACTATATGTCACTACTGAGTTACGATGTTAGTGAACTATATGTCCCTACTGAGTTACGATGTTAGTGAGCTATATGTCCCTACTGAGTTACGATGTTAATGAGCTATATGTCACTACTGAGTTACGATGTTAGTGAACTTTATGTCACTACTGAGTTACGATGTTAATGAGCTATATGTCACTACTGAGTTACGATGTTAGTGAGCTATATGTCACTACTGAGTTACGATGTTAGTGAACTTTATGTCACTACTGAGTTACGATGTTAGTGAGCTATATGTCACTACTGAGTTACGATGTTAGTGAACTTTATGTTACTACTGAGTTACGATGTTAGTGAGCTATATGTCACTACTGAGTTACGATGTTAGTGAACTATATGTTGCTACTGAGTTACGATGTTAGTGAACTATATGTCGCTACTGAGTTACGATGTTAGTGAACTATGTGTCACTACTGAGTTACGATGTTAGTGAGCTATATGTCACTACTGAGTTACGATGCTAGTGAGCTATGTCACTATTGAGTTACAATGTGAGTGAGTTATGACTATCACATAAAGCTGTAATTTAATATTTTTTTAGTAGTTATACCTTACAGATAATGGCATTGTTATCGAAACGCGTTAGGGTCAATAAATTATTAATCAGGTAGATTATTAATCAGGGTAGATGTTATTCAGTTATTACTTTCACCTGACGAGCGATACTTAAAACAATTTGGTTAAAAAGAAACTATGGTAATAATCGGATATTTCCAAACATTATTAATAATTACGTTTAATTTGAAATAAAAAGTATTTCGCATTCCATTTAAATCAAGTCAACACGCTCTTTCTTCTGAAGTTTCTTCACAGTAATTGGTAAATCCTAACTGTTAAAATGAGTTTGAAATTTTATTAATCTCTCAACGTAGAAACTTCCTATGCTCGCTTCAGGAGTAGCCCACTCACCGTATATTGACTTCGCATTGTGAGTGCTCTCATTATGTTGTACAGGGTAGCCGGACAATACTTCTCTTAAGCTGGGTTGAGAGCAGGTCTACTTCACATTAGCGACCCTGTCATTATTTCCCTTCACTTCTAGTACCTGGGACCCTATCTAACTCCATCTGCACTTCCTTACAAGGCAGTGTAACGGGTAGGCGCCCCAGTAGATGATGACCCCAGTAGAGAGTAGGGGTACTTCTGGTAAACTCCCATATGCCCCTACCTTAAGCCCAGCTCTGTTCACAATCCTATCTTATCCTTCGTCGGCAATAATAATCATGGTGGCTGTTCGCCTTCAGGCTATATTTAAGTCCATTACTAGTACATTCTTTTATTCAGTTTCTTTAGAATTGTGTCCATCCTAAATGATTGAAATAGTTTGAAAGTGGTTTTGTTTGTCTTTCTCTACCCCAAGTTATGTTTTCCTTCACACAACAATCTTTAAAACTAAGTATTACAACTTTTAAATTTATTTAATTATTACTTTAGTTTAAAAGTGGACACAGAACGTTATTACAGTTCTTGAAAGGATACAATGTACTCCTTGTACATTTAATAATGTGTCGCACCCTGGATCTTTGCCCAGCCCTCTTAAAGGGCTTCTGAAATCTTCCTTGCTTTTATTTTAAGTGAATTACAGGTTAATGCATCTATTTTAAGTAGTTTTGGAAATATGAACTTAGACAAGTAATAAATCATCGTGTATGTTTGTGAGTTCTATGCCACTGCTAACTCTCGCGACGTTAGTGAGCTATATGTCGCTACTGAGTTTCGATGTTAGTAAGTTATATGTCGCTACTGAGTTACGATATAGTGAGTTTTATGTCACTACTGAGCTAATGAGTTATATATCACTACTGAGTTACGATGTTAATGAGCTATATGTCACTACTGAGTTACGATGTTAATGAGCTATATGTCACTACTGAGTTACGATGTTAATGAACTATATGTCGCTACTGATTTACGATGTTAGTTAACTATATGTCACTACTGAGTTACGATGTTAGTGAGCTATATGTCGCTACTGAGTTACGATGTTAGTGAGCTAAATGTCGCTACTGAGTTACGATGTTAGTGAGCTATATGTCGCTACTGAGTTACGATGTTAGTGAGCTATATGTCACTACTGAGTTACGATGTTAATGAACTATATGTCGCTACTGATTTACGATGTTAGTTAACTATATGTCACTACTGAGTTACGATGTTAGTGAGCTATATGTCGCTACTGAGTTACGATGTTAGTGAGCTAAATGTCGCTACTGAGTTACGATGTTAGTGAGCTATATGTCGCTACTGAGTTACGATGTTAGTGAGCTATATGTCGCTACTGAGTTACGATGTTAGTGAGCTAAATGTCGCTACTGAGTTACGATGTTAGTGAGCTATATGTCACTACTGAGTTACGATGTTAGTGAACTATATGTCGCTACTGAGTTACGATGTTAGTGAACTATATGTCGCTACTGAGTTACGATGTTAGTGAACTATATGTCACTACTGAGTTACGATGTTAGTGAACTATATGTCCCTACTGAGTTACGATGTTAGTGAGCTATATGTCCCTACTGAGTTACGATGTTAATGAGCTATATGTCACTACTGAGTTACGATGTTAGTGAGCTATATGTCCCTACTGAGTTACGATGTTAGTGAACTTTATGTCACTACTGAGTTACGATGTTAATGAGCTATATGTCACTACTGAGTTACGATGTTAGTGAGCTATATGTCACTACTGAGTTACGATGTTAGTGAACTTTATGTCACTACTGAGTTACGATGTTAGTGAGCTATATGTCACTACTGAGTTACGATGTTAGTGAACTTTATGTCACTACTGAGTTACGATGTTAATGAGCTATATGTCACTACTGAGTTACGATGTTAGTGAGCTATATGTCACTACTGAGTTACGATGTTAGTGAACTTTATGTCACTACTGAGTTACGATGTTAGTGAGCTATATGTCACTACTGAGTTACGATGTTAGTGAACTTTATGTTACTACTGAGTTACGATGTTAGTGAGCTATATGTCACTACTGAGTTACGATGTTAGTGAACTATATGTTGCTACTGAGTTACGATGTTAGTGAACTATATGTCGCTACTGAGTTACGATGTTAGTGAACTATGTGTCACTACTGAGTTACGATGTTAGTGAGCTATATGTCACTACTGAGTTACGATGCTAGTGAGCTATGTCACTATTGAGTTACAATGTGAGTGAGTTATGACTATCACATAAAGCTGTAATTTAATATTTTTTTAGTAGTTATACCTTACAGATAATGGCATTGTTATCGAAACGCGTTAGGGTCAATAAATTATTAATCAGGTAGATTATTAATCAGGGTAGATGTTATTCAGTTATTACTTTCACCTGACGAGCGATACTTAAAACAATTTGGTTAAAAAGAAACTATGGTAATAATCGGATATTTCCAAACATTATTAATAATTACGTTTAATTTGAAATAAAAAGTATTTCGCATTCCATTTAAATCAAGTCAACACGCTCTTTCTTCTGAAGTTTCTTCACAGTAATTGGTAAATCCTAACTGTTAAAATGAGTTTGAAATTTTATTAATCTCTCAACGTAGAAACTTCCTATGCTCGCTTCAGGAGTAGCCCACTCACCGTATATTGACTTCGCATTGTGAGTGCTTTGTGCAGTGGTTATATCCCCGCTTTGATTTTATTACTTACGTTAAGGAGGCGCTCTGCCGCTCGCCGCAGTCTATCCTTCAAACCAAACATCCATCACTACATGGAGCTCCTATCTTTCTCTAGCAATTTATTTTTTATATTGTTCCGTGAATTTAAATGTAGCTCAGGAAGAATTGCTTATATAAGTATGTCTAAATTTGTTTTTAATAATTTGCTAGTATTCATAAACACATTCATAGAACAATATATATATATATATATATATATATATATATATATATATATATATATATATATATATATATATATATATATATAACAACAGTTTTGTTGAATACAATTACTTATTGAGAATAATTATTATAAATCTAGTTCAACAAAATGTAATTCATATCACATACCACACTGACGAGTTCAAATTTGCTCGGTTTTCGGGTTGTGAACCAGTTCTTGTGATACTGACCATTATTTCGACCTTGATTATAATCGATATAAAAATATATTTTTATCTCTTTAAATGTATGGCTTTACCCATTTATAATAAACAGATGGAAAAAAAATTAAGGGCAAATTGCATACATTTTTCATAAAGCAGACGATTTTTTTTCAAAAGATTGTTGAAAGTACTTATAGCCTTTCCACCCCTCGCATTAAAGGCACTCATTTTATTAAATGCCTTTTATTTTTATATAAAGCATTAAATATTTTACAAGTTTTTGGAAGAAGTAAAAACAATATTTCTGTTGCAATTTCGTAATCTGATAACTCATATTTTGTATTATAGCTTAACGTTCATATATAAAAAAAAAACTATGAACATAAAATTTGAAAATAGAAGAGAATGAGCGTTTCACGAACTTGAAAACATTTTGAAGTTTGAAGTAAATTTTTAAACGATGTTTGAAGTTTGAAGTGTAAATATAAAACAAAAAATATAAATACTTAAGTCTTATAATTAAATTACAACTAAACTAAACTCAAGATATTGGAAGGGAAATATGAATGAGAATTTACAAAGATCGATCAGTAACTTGGAGTATTTACCTCAAACCGACTTACCTTGCTCTCAAAATCAGGGTCCTCAAAACATTGATGTGTTTATGGTTCTGTTATACGGAATTGAAGCATGGAAAGTGACCTAAACTCCCAACGAAAAAGGCGATGTAAAATGTTATTGAATTTGGATCTATAGACGCAAACCATTATACGAATATCTTGGCCCGGTCATGTCACAAAGAAGTAATTTGTAGGTTGCGTTAGGAGAGATGTAGGCCTATACGAATGACGACTAAGAGAAAGTTGGGATACCTAAGTCATCTTATTTGGGGCCATGAGTATAGAATGCTTCGGGTGATCATTTAGGGGGGGATATACTCTATAGAGCGGCTGTACAGGAGAAATCTGCCTTGACTTCATAATTTGAGTCGATGGTTCTGGTTGTCATCTGACCAACTATTCAGATCTCCAGAATAGTCTGAAATAAATCACAATAGCCAGTTTTACAACGATGTAAGCCAGCTTCAGCCCATGAAAATAAAGTATTTATGAAATGTTGTAATCGTATGTATCCCAAGTAGATCGATATTTATTTGAAAACATCGATTGCCTATATCTATAAGCTTACACCTTGTTTGAGCTGAGTAGAAGGCAAGTTTAGTGTAGGGAAGTGTTATATAAGAAAGATTATAAATCTCCTCTGCTGTGGCTACAACACAGACTTTTATTCCTATCAATATGGTCCCATTTAAACTTCTTTGCTTGCTGGTTGCTGATACAGATTGTCTCCAGACAAACGATTCTGGGACCAGGAGAGCTGGTCAAGTTTCATTTCATTTCCCTGATCATGCTTTTAACTCAAAATCTATTTAGCAATCTTATCGATTCCATGACTCATGTACAGTTTTCTCTTTTGCAGTAAAAACACAATAAGATATAGTATTTTCTAAACAATTTGTTTATTCAATAAGCTTATACTTAAATATCTTCTTGAACTACGATGGCTTCTTTAAGGAAATATTTGTACATAAAAACATTTAATTAATGTAACTTATTTGTTAATAACTAATGCTTGTATTTAGTTGTTAAAGGACTTTGTAAGATTGCTTTGTGTTTAGCGGCGTGGCGGTACCGGGCCTCTATCGCTCGCGCTCTCTCCCACATCTGTACGCAGGAGATTCTGGTGTGGGAAGCTTCAGCGAAGGAGCACAACCAGCAGGACCTCCCAACAAGACTGGTGGATTAGTCGCCGAACTTAGACAGCTCCTTACTTTGAAACAACATTACTATCCCGAGGGCGGATGGGGATGGGTTGTGGTGACGTGCAGTGTTATTGTGCAGATATTAACGCACGGACTGCATGTAGGATCCGGTGTCCTTGTGAACGAGACGATCCGCAAGTTTGGACCAGAAGTCAGGATGCCTGCAGGTAAACACTTACATTATAGCGTATAATTAACATTTTGCAATTTGCAACACAGCTTTAATTCCTTCCAGTCTGGTAAATGTGAGAGAGTGCTCGCTTCATATTAGCAACGGTTGGCGAGACAGTGTGCTGTGAATTGTCTTTATGTTCTTGATGTGTTATTATAAACTCTTGCTTTTGTTTCGTTCCATGTCATTCTGAACTTAATTTAAACATCTTGGTAGCCTTCTCTTAACTTTCTGTCGTAAAAAGTAAAAGTAATTATTTTCTTAATAAACGAGTTTTTTTCAAAATACGTGGCGCGCTGAGTTTTTTTTATATTTAAATGATTTTTTAAAACCAAATTTGGTATTATTTGTTGTGAAAAGCAATAAAACATTGCTCCAGATTAGTAAAATTTTTCGTTTTCACTTTAAACATGTATGTTTTAACGCTATTCAGATGAATTTATTTCCTACTCTGAATTCAAGTTACTCGCGTTTTTTTTCTAGGTCTGTCTCGATAGCGTTTACTAGTTAACATGTATGTTTTAACGCTATTCAGATGAATTTATTTCCTACTCTGAATTCAAGTTACTCGCGTTTTTTTCTAGGTCTGTCTCGATAGCGTTTACTAGTTCCGAGTAAATCTAAATAAATAAAACCAAATGTTTTAAAAGTTAATTCCTACTTAAATCAAAAAAGAAAAATGTTATTTTATAATTTAATTACAATTTATATAAATATGTATTTATTTATGTCGGAATAACAATATTAAGTGGCAAAATAAAATATCAGTTTCTCGCAATTTGCCATTTTTCTTTCTGTGTATGGAGTTGGACTATAATTTTTATTTGTTACTATTTATACGCTTTCTTTTTTTGTCGCTTCCATTGTGATGTAGTTCCTTTTCGCTTTCGTTTCGTATTGTCTATTTGCGAAGCAAAGTTAGGTAACGTTAATAAATTTTGTTGGTTTATTTTATCCCTTTCATTAATTTATAATCCTAGAGCATTATTTATAATGCTATGGAAAGCATTATATACTAGCTATGGAAAGTTGGTTCAGTGCCAAAAAAGCGCTAGACTTCGAACATAAAGACACTCAGTTCGAATCCGACCTTAGACCCCAAATTTTTATAATTTAATTATAGAATAAATATTTGAAAACTGTAGTAACACCTATTGTTATCCACTATAGATTTAAAAAAATTTATTTCAACTTGATTGGATGAATAAAAACGTGTTTTATTAACGATTGAAAATTTGTACAAGATATATATCAAGAGAGTGTGAGCTAATAGAAGGAATTATAAGGTAATTGTTTCACTTTAAAATTCTCAAGACCAATTGAAATTTTGAAAAAAATTGCATTTATTTTTACGGTAATGTTTTTGTAAAGAAAAAACGAGAAGGTTAAATTTTAATTCATGAGTAGGAGCTTCTCCAACAAAAACAATTTTGGATATCGTGGGGCTACCGACGGATGTGTAACTCAACACTTTAGTTAGTAAAATAACGCCAAGTCCGTATGACGATGGTATTAGCAACGTAACCTAAGCTAATAAAATCTTTGAATCGTTCAAAAGAAGTAAATTGTATGATTATATTGTGTTGTGATAAAGGCCTAAAACTCTATACAGTACAAACGTGATATAACTTTATCTATTTTATTACCTTTGTATTTTCAAATTTAAATTTATATATTTTAAAATTTAATTTCAAATTTCACAATATATGCCTTACTAAATGAAGATTATAAATACATCTTAGGTCGTTAAAAAGCCTGTATAATAGATAACTATATTCCTCGATAAGTTATTAGGGGATCATATAATTTGCCTTACACATACGTTCTAACTTATTGCCGTTGTACAATACAGAAGGAAACAAAACCTGAGAATTTAAACAGCTGTAGTATCACATAATGTATCATATATAATGTCATATAATGACACATTTATTCAAATCAGCGATATTTCTAAGTAAAATTAAATTTCATTAAAAAATGTTTTGAGCATAACGTTCAAACAATCTCTAAAATAGACAAACAGCTGTTAATTGCTGTTTTTCGCTCGGAAATTTTCCGAACAAATATCCTTGATCTTCATATTGTTACGTATTTTTTGTGTGAATTCATAAATGATGACGTCACGTTCTGTTGAAACATATTTTTTTTTTTGAAAGTGACACAAATAAGTTACGTTTTAAACTTTATCCTTGAAACTTATTGCTTATTTTTTTTATTTAAGGTTAAAGAGCTTAATCTCTCCTTTAGCTTGAAAATACTGAAAGTTATTTAAACATATTTTAAAAGAAATATTGTACTTGATTTTATTGTTAATAACTCGTTAAAATCTTTTCCAATACGACATAAAAGTTTTGTTGCTTTTATAGACGATTGTGTAAATGTTACGACTGCACATTTAATGATAATCTGACAGTGACTTTCTGCTGGGTTAGGAATGTGATCTATATTCTCTCCCAAACCGTTAAAATGAACGATTTAATATGCAAATTTAGTTGGTGACACGATAGGAACGTGTTCTTGACGATAAAACAATTTGAGATGTAAAAGGAATCCCATGTTTGCATTTATATCCTCCCATTGGGTCGTGGTGAGCCTAAGTGATCAGCTTGGCCGGAGCTTGACAACTTCAATTTATTGTTTCAGCTACATTTTATTTACTGAAGACCGAGTTTTATCCTTGTCTGTTCCATATTTAAATAAATATTTTTAAACATATATTTTTTAGTAGCGTAGTTTTGATAAATTACAAATGTTCCTACATACATTTATAGCGTGTTTTAGTAAATTATTGTTACAAAAGCTTTTGTGTTTCGTAAAACCAACTTTTATTTGCAAGATAAGTTGAACTTCCTTTATTGTTTTCCACAAAAAATAGACAAAAATACCTAAAAATCAGTATCGCTATTGAATAACCGTGTAAATATTTTGCGTGCGCTATTTTTAAAAATAGATAATCAAATTTCATTCTGAAATACATTAGTTACTTTCTTGTTTTTTTTACAAAGTCAGAAAATATGGCCGGTAAGGAAACAAAAATTTATTTGCCGTTTTTTTTACCTCGGCGATTTCTTTGATGGAATGGGTGAAAATAGAATATTTCAACAATCATATAATATGAATAAAGAATAAAGGTTACGAAAATAAAAATAAAAAAATAAAGTTTTGTTCAATTCAAGTAAATGATGGAAAGATTTACCGATCATTTTCTAAAATTCTGTATTCTCTCTCAGAGGCTGAATGTTGAATGAAGGCTGAAATTGCACAATTTTAATATTTACAAAGAGCCTTTGTCAGTTTTTGATTAATGGTAGGTTTCTGGGTTTTAAAAACGCTTTATGTTTACTAGTAAGTGGCAAGAGCATTAATCACATCGGTCATGGGCGGTAGTGTTCTCACGTCATCAGTACACACTGGAGTTTCGTATTTCTTCGGTGATATAGTCTTCGGTACTTGGTTTGCAAACGTTTCATCGAGGAAGGTAACTGTAGTAGAACAACAAACATACACTAAGGCTTGGAATAAAGGTGTCAGAGCAATGATATATCAAAAGCAACCGCAAGCTCGCCGGTGTAAAACTTTTTAATGTGTGCTTGTGTGTGTGTGTCTTCTCTTTCTCTGTGCATCCCGCACATACCACCGTAGAGTATTATACTGTAAATAAATATGTATGAAATGATGTTGTGGAATCATTTTATGAAAAACGACCTGGGCTTTTTACCTCCAGTAACCAAAAAAGTTATTACTCAAAGTTTTTCATATAATGTGGAAACTTCAGGGGGAAATTCTATTGTTACATCCAGTTTTTAGATTGTAAACAAACAAAACCTACTATTATAATATTGTCAGCAGGTCCGTATGATACCTATGTTAAGTCCTAAAATTATGCCTTCTACAAACTAATTCATTACCATTAGTTTGTTTCTTTAAATATTGAATGACCCTAATAACCTATATATCACGCCCTAAGCTAGAAAAGCGAGGAGACTTAGTACAAAGGTGTAAGTGATGTTGTTCTGTGGGAGACGGAAACAGGCAGCTCATGGTTATGATGGTTGGGTCCTACAAGAAGAATGTAAGGCAGGTTTTATCAGCGAATATTATTCGGAAAATTTAGATGATGTTCGTTGATAACTTTTGGTAAAGATCTCTTGGTTTAGCATTGCTTAGTGTGATAATAATTGAGTGAGGATAGCTTGGTATAAGGAATGCTTGATGTCAGATTAACTTGGTGAGAGGAAAACAGGACTGAAGATAGCTTGGCGTAAGGATAACTTTGTATGAAGAAAATTTGACAGAGGATAGCTTGATAAGAAGATAACTTGGTGTGACGAAAACTTGACTGAGGACTACTTAGTGGGAGGATAGCCTGGTGAGAGGAGAATTTGATGTAAGTATAACTTGGTGTGAGGATAGGCTAGTGTAAGTATAGCTTGGTATAAGTAGGCATATAGCTTGGAATGGCGATAGCGTGGTGTGAATATAGATTTGGTGTAAGTATAGGTTGGTCTGAGGATAGTTTGGTGTGAGGATAGATTGGTGTAAGTTTACCTTGATCTGAGGATAGCTTGGTATAAGTAGGGATATAGCTTGGTCTAGCGATAGCTTGGTGTGAGGATAGCTGTGGTGTAAATATAGGTTGGACTGAGGATAGCTTGGTATAAATAGGCATATAGCTTGGTCTGGCGATAGTTTGGTGTGAGGATAGTTTTGGTGTAAGTATTTGTTGGTCTGAAGATAGTTTGGTGTGAGGATAGCTTGGTGTAAGGATAACGTGGTGTACGTATACCTTGATCTGAGGATAGCTTGGTATAAGTAGGCCTATAGCTTGGTCTGGCGATAGCTTGGTGTGAGGATAGCTTCGGTGTAAGTATAGTTTGGTCGGAGGATAGTTTGGTATGAGGATAGCATGGTGTGAGGATAGCTTTGGTGTAAGTATAGCTTGATCAGATGATAGCTTTGGTGTAAGTATAGGTTGGTCTGAGGATGGCTTGGTGTAAATAGTTATATAGCTTGGTCTGGCGATAGCTTGGTGTGAGGATAGCTTTGGTGTAAGTATAGGTTAGTTTGAGGATAGTTTGGTGTGAGGATAGCTTGATGCGAGGATGGCTTTGGTGTAAGTATAGCTTGGTCTGAGGACAGCTTGGTGTAAGAATAAGTCAACGCCCAAAATTCTTACTTTAAAGACGAAGCATTGTCGAAAACTAATAAAGTTTTCTCACTCAGATTGAGAGAAAAGACATTCAAAACACAAAACTTAAAATAGATTTTCTTCTTCGCAAGAGCTTTACCCACGCAACTCTGACAACGTTCCTGTCATGAAATTTCTCGGCTATTGTGTTTCGCCTATAAATAGCCTTTCTAACATCACCTAACCTACCCCTAAAATGACGACGTATTATTTTCTTTTCAATTTATTACCCTCTCAAAGGCTGCCTTTAAGACGCTATATAAAAAGCGACCACCACAATGAAATAAAAAGGACATTAAAAAGCAAGCTACTCTTGAACTTTGTGCAACGACAGACAACTAGAACCAATTTTACGGTT
This sequence comes from Prosapia bicincta, assembly GCA_036971475.1. Taxonomy (NCBI): domain Eukaryota; kingdom Metazoa; phylum Arthropoda; class Insecta; order Hemiptera; family Cercopidae; genus Prosapia; species Prosapia bicincta. The sequence goes on from JBAIZL010000004.1 coordinate 66,841,560, forward strand.
ATTTCTTATTTAGAACAAATACAGTATGTCTGTTTTCAGAAAAAAACTATTTTCTATAAGAAAAGGTTTCACAATACATTTTGCTTGGTAAAATCCATGAATGCAATTTAATATTACGTTTAGAGACTTGATGAAACATTCAGATGACCTTTAAATTAACCGGTCGGTTAAACAGTTCCGGGAGAAGTGACGGTCAGTTCCAACCCACGCAGTTGCTATCCACCGAACCTGGACCTGATTATTTATATTCAATAACAACTATTTACGGCTCCTGTTTGGCCACGCCCCCAAACACCTGAGCATGCTCCAGACACGACCCGAGGAGAATTCAATTTATTGTTCAAGCTGTTTGATACAGTTTGTTATATGTACGCGTTCCATTAGGCAATTCCTTTCCTTTGTTCGGCTGAATCGTGCCTCGCGAATCGGTAACGTATGGTTGCGTAGGACTAGCGGCCTTCACAAAGGGACGTGTTAATAATGCAGACATTAATTCATAGCGTTGGGCGACCTTAGGTTAGGTTAGTTATGCAATCACTCGTTAAGGTTATGCAGAATTTGGTTTTTGTCCCCTCTGAATATGATTACTTCCTTAGCCTTTTCTTATCTAATTAACTACGTCACAATAGATACAAAATGTTAGGTTCATAAACTACCTGTTATATTAGAGCTTTAAAGAGTATATGTTAGGCTCTTTAACTAACCCCTCGGTTAGATTCGTGATAAGACTAATTTAGGTTTTTAACTAACTCTTAGGTTAGGTTTGCAAAAATGCTAGGTTAGGTTTTAAACTATATCTCATATTAGATTACTAAAAATACTAGGTTAGGTTTTTAACTAACTCTTAGGTTAGGTTCGTATAGAGGCTAAGCTATTTCCTTAAATTCCCTCTTAGGCTGTTCCCAATGTAGTGCATTTTATTCTACGAAACGCAAATACTCTCAATACTTTTCTGACTTCGTTTCGGAGAGGAAGACATTTTTAAATTTAATATTCCAGTAGATATTTTTTAAAATTAAATCGAGTCTTTTCTACGACATTATATTTTTCTCATTACCAAAAGCCTGTAAAGCGCCAGCTTATACAAACTTAATTCTTCTTCAAACAGAGTTTTTCCTTTCCTGTCCAAACGTTTATTCATTATCAGACGTCGTTCTTACAAGTGTTTGTGTGGTCTCCTGGTCAGATATCTCGCCGCTGTCCTCTTGCATTGTTTGTTAATACAAGTTTCGACAGGGCATGGCGTGGGCCACCTAGTCGGCGGTGTGACGGGGCCAAGACAGATAGCTTCTGAATATAAAAACCCCCTTTCTCCGATCTATAAGGCATTATTTAGTATTGACAAATGGCTGGCTGTGTGAGTAAATTGTGTGATTTATGTTGCGTACCGATTATAAAGCGTTACATACGTGGACTCATTAAAACGCGCAAGTATATCAAATTAGAGTAAAATAAATGTAAAATATTTGTATTGTGTCAGCACGCAACACATTGACGTAGTAAGCTTAGGTAACTCCAAAACGAAATTTAAAACTTATGAAACTCATATTTAAATCTCCATTTACGCTTCACTTCAACAAGACGACACTTCCCCGAATTGCAAATGACTACTTATTTTACTTTTCCTCAATTTTCAAAATAATTTTGACCAAACGGGGTTTTATATATTATAAACTAAAGGTTCTAATAGAGTATAAAACGACCTTGTTTCACTATATTGTATGGTAGCCTTCGTGGAAACTGCAGAAAAATTTCTGAAACAATTTTGATCATTTAACGCCGTTACGTTCAACGACCGATAACGTAACGAAAGGAACGCTAAATAAACTCAAACTGATTGTAAGCACATACGGGACTTTAATATATGCAAACTGATAATTATATAATTAGAGTGTTTTTATATCTGTTGGTTCACATGTCAGTCGTAGCGATTAGTCAAAATTATACGTTCCTGTAGACAGCGTCACATTTAGCGAGGTAATAAGGGCAATGTATGTTTACAGTATCAATAACTGGGGAAAGTATCAGGATTCCGGATAAAGGTAACTTTATCACAGTCTGGTGACAAAGGAAATAGTTCCAACATTATTTATTGATCGAATATCAATAGAACTGAGTTGCTTAAGTAATTTCGTTATAAGTTGAGATAAAATTGATCGTTAAAACTAAATAAATGAGATTACGGTTCACAATCGAGTCAAAATTAATTATAATAATAATGCAACGTTTAGGGAACTAGTTCGTTGAACTTATAAAACCTGCTGAGCTATGAAAACATTATTACATTTAACATTCCAATGTGTAATGTGAGGGGGAAAGTATCAAGACCCTATAGTTCATTAGGAAGTTACATTGAGCTATACTAACTTACCTTTCCTATAATGTTGGGTAATGCTGAGAGAGTAATGCTGAGAGAGTAATGCTCAGAGAGTAATGCTAAAAGAGTAATGTTGAGAGAGTAATGCTGAGAGAGTAATTCTGAGAGAGTATTGCTGAGAGAGTAATGCTGAGAGAGTAATGCTGAAAGAGTAATGCTCAGAGTAATGCTGAGAGAGTAATGCTCAGAGAGTAATGCTGAGAGAGTAATGCTAAACGAGTAATGCTGAGAGAGTAATTCTGAGAGAGTAATGCTGAGAGAGTAATCCTGAGATAGTAATGCTGAGAGAGTAATGCTGAGAGAGTCATTCAGAGAGAGTGATTCTGAGAGGGTAATGCTTAGAGAGTAATGCAGAGCGAGTAATGCTGAGAGAGTAATTCTGAGAGAGTAATGCTGAGAGAGTAATGCTCAAAGAGTAATGCTGAGAGAGTAATGCTGAGAGAGTAATGCTCAGAGAGTAATGCTAAAAGAGTAATGCTGAGAGAGTAATGCTGAGAGAGTAATTCTGAGAGAGTAATGCTGAGAGAGTAATGCTGAGAGAGTAATTCTCAGAGAGTAATGCTGAGAGAGTAATGCTAAAAGAGTAATGCTGAGAGAGTAATGCTGAGAGAGTAATTGTGAGAGAGTAATGCTGAGAGAGTAATTCTCAGAGAGTAATGCTGAGAGAGTAATGCTAAAAGAGTAATGCTGAGAGAGTAATTCTGAGAGAGTAATGCTGAGAGAGTAATTCTGAGAGGGTGTTGCTTAGAGAGTAATGCTGAGAGAGTAATGCAGAGCGAGTAATGCTGAGAGAGTAATTCTGAGAGAGTAATGCTGAGAGAGTAATGCTCAAAGAGTAATGCTGAGAGAGTAATGCTGAGAGAGTAATGCTGAGAGAGTAATGCTAAAAGATTAATGCTGAGAGAGTAATGCTGAGAGAGTAATTCTGAGAGAGTAATTCTGAGAGAGTATTGCTGAGAGAGTAATGCTCAGAGAGTAATGCTAAAAGAGTAATGCTGAGAGAGTAATTCTGAGAGAGTAATGCTGAGAGAGTAATTCTCAGAGAGTAATGCTGAGAGAGTAATGCTAAAAGAGTAATGCTGAGAGAGTAATTCTAAGAGAGTAATGCTGAGAGAGTAATTCTCAGAGAGTAATGCTAAAAGAGTAATGCTGAGAGAGTAATTCTGAGAGAGTAATGCTTAAAGAGTAATGCTGAGAGAGTAATGCTGAGAGAGTAATTCTGAGAGAGTAATGCTGAGAGAATAATTCTGAGAGAGTAATGCTCAGAGAGTAATGCTGAGAGAGTAATGCTCAGAGAGTAATGCTAAAAGAGTAATGCTGAGAGAGTAATGCTGAGAGAGAATTGCTGAGAGAGTTGCTCAGAGAGTAATGCTGAGAGAGTAATGCTAAAAGAGTAATGCTGAGACAGTAATGCTAGAGAGTAATGCTGAGAGAGTAATCCTGAGAGAGTAATGCTGATGGATTAATGCTGAGAGAGTAATGTTGTAATGAAAGTTAGTATAACTCAAAGGAGGTTCCTAGTGAAGTGTAGGGGGCTTGATGTTTTCCCTCCTCACACAACACATTTGAACGTTAAATGTAAGTATGTTTTTATAGGACAACAGGGGCAACAAATAGGGTCAAAGAACTAGTTATATATTTGAATCAATTATTAACAGGGTCCTAATTTATTTCATACTTCATTTGAGTGCTTAAAAAACACGATCTGATCGTAAGAACTGCCTGTAAAATTATGGAAAGGTTGGTATTACTTTATTATTAGACGTCGGTTGAATGATTTTTCTTCTTCTGTACGTCGGATTCTTAATCTATTGTTTTGAAAATAACGTTAGAAGCATAAGTTTAGAGTAAATTTCAATTTTATAATATAACGGGCTACTAATCATTTAATATATCTAAATTCAATCCTGCGTATGAATTAGCTTTCGGTAATTAGTGAATGTTTTTTGAAAGTCGTTTAACTTTATTGCTATATAAATTGTAAATTTGAGAGATCTCTAAACTATTTTAATTTTATTTGTGTTGTTTGGCAATGTACTTAAGAGGCTTGTAACGTCTCAGAGGAGATGTGAAAACATGTTGCACAGAGATTATTGAGCAAACTAAACAAGTAACCCTAAATTCTTCTTATTTCTACCATTTCTTCGCCCAAGGAATAAAATGTAAAATTGGACAGTTATACTTCATATAACGTCTGCCGTGACATGCAAAAATACATGTCTTTACTTCTATTTTGTATAAAATACAATACATATCAATAAGTTATAATAGACACTGAGGAAATATTACAATAATCCTGGTATTTTTATCTATTATTGTTCTATATTTATTTCTGTGCTATTGGGATTATTGTGAATAGGTTGTTTGTATTTTTATATAATGTAACTGATAACTCAAGCGCTATTAATCACAGTGAAAACATTTTGTTGACGACAAAACTCTGCAGAGGCATTGCTGCATGGCGCGGTTTGGGAATTAATGGGCGATTTTGAAGCTATAGACAAGTCATCGAATCTTAATGGCATCAAAACTAGTTAAGAAAAGCTAGAATTGAGCAAATAAACTTCTCTTTCCACGAGATTGGTAACAGTCCGGAGATCAACGAAGTGTTCCGAAGATTTCCGTAGTTGGACAGGCGGTGCATGCTAATATTTGTCACATTGACACTATTTGCAGGTTATGTTTAAATCGTCTTGTGCATTAAGCTACTTCCCGTACACAAATTTGTAAATAAAGAAATAAATTTAATTTAATTAAATTCATATTTGTTATGAAATATTTTACAGTAAATATAATTATCTAGAAACTGACTTCTAAATTGCATGAACTAAATTCATTTGGAAGCTTATTTAGTTATTGAAATGTAAACGTAAAATGTATAAGCACGATAAATTGTAAATTTTAATTTAGAAACAATAAAGCTGCATTATAATATAAGATACTGTTATAATCCTTCATTGCGTGAGTTTTATGTATTCTTCAAAGTAAAGGAAATTATATAATGAATACTCAAGGGAAACTGAACTATTAAAGGCAGTTATGTTGTGTATTTTTCTATTTCTTAATGATCAAAATGATTTTATTTAGTTAATAAAATTATTTAAGTTTTCATTTCTGTCTGTTACCCTATTACTTAAAATTATTTTAACTACTGGAGTCTTAAAAGATTTTAATGCTTATCATTAAGGAAGACAGCTCGTGTTCTCGAAACGTGTACGTGTAAAAAAGTCTGTGTTTTTATGAAATGTGGGTGTTGTATTATTTTATATAATACAGGCTCCAAGAAAATCTTCCTTAATTATTTTGTATTTGTAATGTCTGACTTGTCCTAGTGATTTACTGTGTCAAATCCTCTGGCTAAAAGAAGAAAGTGGAATTATATATCGCCTTTACAATTGGCGCTAAAATGTTATACAAATAACTTTATTAATCTCTTAATGTGTTTATTTGGCGTGAATAATTTCATAATAGAAAACTATTTTTTTGTTTATAATAAATGGTAATATTGCTTCGTATTTGTTACTAAAAATTTAGATCCATTTTAGCAAGATTAGCCTTACATTTTTTTAAAGACACTACGCATTTCTTAAAAATAAACACTGTTAAATAACAAAGAATCAAATTATTTTTCAACATTCTGAATAATTACTACAAATTTAAATTTTAACATTAACGTAATTATTTTACAATTATTAAAATTTATATTTAATCAAATGACAACAATACGTGCTGCTAGTAAATTAAAAGCTAAATAGGTCATGTTTAAAACACAGTGAAATTGCATTTGTAAATCAGCTGATCGCCTCATATGACGTCATAGTCTTCATGTTACAAAGGCATAGTACCAAACCCGGGGTCGTTTGGTTTGTAAAAGTATTCCCGTGATTTCGAAACGATAAACATTTGTAGGAATTCCGTATTCTAATTTAAAGCATTTGACTGAGTGTTTATAGCTTCGCGTTTTCATCAAAACAATTGATTCGAGTTAAGCTATTTTCGACCCGCAAAGTTTGGTATTCGTAAACTTTCTGCAGTAATAAAACCAGACTGTACCTAATCTGACTTCGTATCATGCATTGCTACGTGCAAATAGATTAACCTTTAGTTTGTTCGCCTTTTGTTTCGTGCTTCGTTCTTACGGCATTTAATTCTCTGTGCACGCCAGTCGCCTTAAATGCTAACACTTGTTCTCGTTCTTCACTAATACGTTGGAAAAATTAAACGTTACCATACATATAGCTTTGATATTCTCACAACGTATGATTTCCTTGATACGTGCATAAAGTACGTCTCCTCATGTGTGAAGTGATTTCTTGTCGTGGTAGTAGTGCCAATGTAGGGGACTGTTAAAAAACTGTTTTGTTACGTTCTCTTGGTAGAGAATCCGAAAATATATTGAAGGAATTATTAAGAGAACTTCGTATACACAAAAACAATAAAACGACTGTTTAACAAATCTTTAAACTCAACTTTACAAAGCAGTGTTTAAACCACACTTTCAATGTTTACAATGTATTTTTTTTATGTAACTTGTGTAAAAACGAACAAATTTTAATTTGGTCCAATCATTATTCACTTTAGCCTTATTAATAACGAATAAAGTTTTTCGTATATATTTTCATATTCTTGCCTTTATGATTTCTTTACACCGACATAGTAGAGTTCTTTCAAAAACAGACTATTTTGATGGTACGACTCATCTAAAAGACTTTATAAAACATGTTGTACTGTCTGTGTTCAGTTTCTTTATTTAAGAACCACCAAAGAAGAGAAGGAATTTCTCAGCCGATGCTAGATAAGAAACCCTTCATCTTAAAGCAACTTGTTTATTGAGCTAATGTTGAACGAAGGCGGGTCGTCTAGACGCAAACAGGCGGAGCGTACAGACACAATTTTCAATATATGCGTAAAAGTGTAAAACTAATTAGAAAGTCTAATTGTCCTTAAAATAATAAGTCTAAAAATACTTAGCAAAAACGGCTCATTTTATTTGTTAAAAATCTTAGGCGTAATGGTTTGTCTCGATGAATGTTTAAAGTGAACGAGGATGACTACTGTTACGAATGAAGTGACCTTGGAAGGAACAGGAAGTGGACATTTAAAAGTAATAATTGTAATCTTCATTTAGTAAACACAAATGTTTCTTTAGTAAAATACAAGAGATGTCAAGGATACCAGACAGCCCCGAACTAAAACGTTTGGTGAGTGTGTATGTAGATAAAATGTAATTTTGCGGACAGATATTCGGCCAGAGTTATTTGCCTGATTATAGCTGAAATATTATAAGGTGGCTGTTAGGGCTTACGGACCTCGACGAGAGAACGATGGGAGGGTAGAAGTGCTAACAGATCATTTTCCAAAAAACATCGACTCTTGGACTTCCTAGCTTGGACTTCAAAATGACTCATTATTTGGTTAATTAATAAACGTTTTGATATACAGATAAATAACAACAAATGTAAATAGGGTGTTCACAAAAGCGTGCTAACAGAATTGTCCAAGGGTTGGGAGAGTGCCTGATGTTATATAGACGACGAATACACAAGAGCCAAGTACTAGCTTATAAAATTTGACCTATACATTGTATTCCTTAACTCACCTCTATACCGGCTCCAGTTTATGCTATTTAACTTACAGTTGTAGCTGAATTGCCTACACAACGCCGTGTTGTATGTTTTAGTCTGCAGTGTATCGTTTATACTAGGCCATATTTGTGATGATTTTGCTATAAAATCACCGACTTTCTGATAGCAAATGCTTACAGAAACGGTATAAAACACAACTACATATAATTTTAAATATATACCATATCATAACAATGGAAGATAGTCGTGTAATGACATACAGCTTATATAATAACTTTAGATGAAACAAATCAGGTCAGTTATTAGTTCTAAATAAGTAAATGCATATAAATTACTTAGTTCATCATATATGAAGAAATCATGAAAGATAAACTTACATCAAAATTTAATGATTTTACATATTCTAGCCTTCTGTTATAACAAGTACACATTTAAAAGGGGTGTTTTAAAAACGTTTTAAAATTATAATGTATTTTACTATCTGGATAAATACAGTATGATCTTGACCGTAGTAAATCCAAAGCTCGTGTCTTTCCCTGGTATTAATCTTACCAATATTGTCGAGTGACGCACTCGTAAAATATATTATTCACATAATTGTATTATATTTTAAAGTTTTTTTACGAGAGTTGTCTCTTAGATTTACAAAGGCGATAGAGTATATTATTTTGGCACAATGCAACACTACCTTCTGGCAGCTTCTATTGGCGATACCAGGAACTAACCTGTAAGTACTGTACAGTGAACCTTTCATTACAAAATCCGTCTCCAATTATTGGACCTTGTTATTACAATGTAATTATTGCACATTGGGAAAAACGGGATGGAGCGGGATCTCTAGACTTATATGGGTACATGATCCTGAGGAAGGCTGCCACATCAGTTGAACATTTGGTAGAATGTATCAGCTACGAATTTACTCAGTGACTTAGTAAATACGTTAAGGCAATTACAAGCCGGTAGTGAGATTTCATCGGGTATGAAGGCACAAAACAGAAGTAGCCTATGTTTCAGACTTAAGTGAAATCTGTTGTGATGCTGGTAAATTTCCATTGAAAACGATATCAAAATCCTATTTAGAAAAGAGACGCTTGATATATGAGTCAATTATCGTGTATTTTTTAGTAAATGTCGACGTTTCGACAGCTATTCCTCCATCTTCTTCACGCTTCTTTATTATTAAATCATTTACGTACTAATTGATGTTTAATTGATTATATAAGTATTTGAATGCTGCAATAATATTAAACTTGTGGAAAATGGCATATTAGCTGACAAAACGTCCCTGTGTAGTTGAAATAAACGATGATTCACACATTAAGAAAAATATCCAACCGTATTTCTTCTTCATATCAAAACTTGTAAGCATATACATATAGATGACAGTGTGTTTACATTAAATAAAACGATTGTTTGTATACAATTATGTTATTCGTAATGAAAAACATTAAAATAATATTTTCGACAATTTGTGTAAAATCATAAATCAACCCCCTCATTGAAATCTCCAAAAGTCTTTAACGGTAGACTTACGTGCTCTCCAATGCTGTTGTAAAACTGCAGTAAGCTATACGACTTCCTGACAACACGAGCCCAGGGCTCGTTGACTACCATACGACTTCCTGACAACACGAGCCCAGGGCTCGTTGACTACCCTTACTTCCTTACACAACAAAAACGTTAACTTATTTTTGTTCCACCAGTTGTACCATCATTGCTTACGGAAGACGGGTAATGATTATAAAAAACCCCTGTAGAAGATATTAGACATCTTGGTATTGGCATCACATGGGCAGTGTCACGGACCTCAAGTAGGGCTTAACACATACATTGCTATTAAAAGCTTGTCTCGTCGTTACATCCCTTGTAATAGAAGGGGTAGATGGAATTAGGCAGCGCAAACAAAATGATATTATTTGAAACCCTGATAATGGAAATAGGGTAAAATCGTGGAACAACGTGAGAAGGATCGTATACCAGAAGTAGGTCTTCTCTCAGAAGTGTCTTCTCGTTACCTCAGAACGAAAGTTTTGAGCAAGAAATATCCATAAAAGTAAAACTTTAAAATAAGTTAGTCAGACCAAAGGTTGCATACGTATCCTTATAGTGTGGTGAGGTAAATATAGATATAAATTAGTAGCCTTAAACTTATCGCGGTGACGTCACACTCCGTTGGAAATCCATAAACAGTAACGACTTTAAAAAAAAATACTGTTTATTACATCCAACTATTGACAATAAATAAATAATCTGTTATTGGTTTTAATAGATTGGACAACATTGTTTGGCGTACGAGAGCAAGACAATTTTTCTTTTGAATATACACTCTCTCAATTTCAATACAATGAATAAAAATAGCTCATTGTAATTAACATTGAAAATTTGTTTTAATTTTAAGTAGGCCCACAACATGAAAATGAAGTCAGTTTTCCTACTACGTAAAATTAAATGAATGAGCAAACAATATTTTAAAATGTGTGTTAAAACGTTTATAAAGTACCATTACCCTAAAAGAATAAACTTACTTGTTTGTCTACTTTAATTGCCCAACGTAATTACTTATATTTACAACGTTTTTCAAGACTCTGAGTGCATAAACATAGAATCGTTTGAAATTACTATCTCTCAGTATAAAATAATATTTTTAATTGGAATTTATAACCGTTGTATTTCCCTTCGAGCAATGTATTAGCGATAGACACTTTAGACATAATTAATTACTTTTTATTGCATTTTATTATTTCTAAACAGCCTAGACTGAATTGCTGTAACTAGGAGCAGTTCGTCGAGTACTAAGTCCCGCGTGATTTACCATATCCAAAACAAGTCACGTAGCTGTCTTCTGATCACATTCATCACGTGAGCTCTACGACATCGTTTCGCTTTTCGAATCGTGGAATTCCGCGTCCACGTGACCTTGGCTCCGAGAAGGTTAATCTTGGAGTTGCGCTGCCCTAGGTCAAAGATTTCAGCTGCGTTCACTTCATAAAGCGAAAGGCGCGGTCGTATTTTATGACGTCAATGTATTGCGTTTAGTGCTATAATAAATCACTGCAATACGTCGGTGGTCTTCGAATACGTCTCTAGTCTTGCGTCGTGCGCGAATTGTATAAATAAGTGTACCTTTCAGCGAGAATCCAGTGTTTAGTTCCTCTTCCTGCAACCGTGACGAAGCACAAGGCTCGTTCACAGGTACCTTGTAACGCCCTTTCGGCGAGATCCCTGTGTTTAGCCCTTTTTCATGCCGCCGCGCCGTGACGAACACAAGGCAAGTTCACAGGTACTTTGTACGGCGCGATAGTGACTGACTTTTATTAAATTAAATTATAAGTCAATAAAACTTTCAAGTTGGCCTATCATATGATGGTAACTTAAAACTACATGCAAACACGATTTGGTTTAACGGTCATGAGTTGAAACCATTTTACCATAGGGTTTAAAAAAACTTCGGTCATTTAAACGTGTAAGTACAGGAGCCTATAAAAAACTGTTTCGGGAGAATGTTTTGCAAATGGTTATATTTTCATTTAAAAGTTTTTACAATTTTATTTTAAATTATCCCTTTTAACTACATACAAATTTCAAAAAATATTTTTCTGAATTTCTAATACGAAAATATACATTGTTTCTAAAGCAGTTCCGAATACAAAGCTACATGGAGAGGTTGTTCAAGTGTCGCGGTAATGCATACGTCACACACCCTCTAGCCAAGTTCGTGATTTCCCCTACTTTATCGATAGCTTGGTTTTTTTTTAATAAGATTGATTTTTTCAATACAATTTTACAAAGAATTGGTGATGAAAACAAATACTAAGGAGAACCGTAATCGATGAGCAGAAAACCTGTGGTTCTTAGAAAAACTTTAAGTAAATACTAACATGAAGTTTATATACTTGGAAAATTAATTCTCTCTCTCTCTCTCTCTCTCTCTCTTATATATATATATATATATATATATATATATATATATATATATAAATGAATGTTTGTATGTATGTAGACCTATGTAGGAACCATTGAGAACTTTGGAAAATAGTTGAGTAGATTCCTGGTGAGAGTGTCTGGCATAGTGTCCAACATCTCAGGGGCGTAGCCAGTGGGAGCACTGGTGCACTTGACCACCAAACTATTTAATTTAGGAGAAAAATATAAACTTAAAAACGGCGCTGGGTTTTTTAGCAAATCAGCTGTTCGACGACAGTAAAATTTTTTACGACGTTATTTTTTAATGTCAAAATAGAATAAAATGAGATTTATAGGGATAAAAATGTTGTATGTAGGGCTTCTACCCGGGCCGTGCTTCTCCATACATCATCCTAGATGGTAAATCTACCATCTATATAAAAATCTAAGTTTTGATGTCCCCTAGATAAAAAGAATTATCGCTGTCCGTGCGAAATAGAAGGGGCACTATTCAACCCACTCGGCAAAAACCTAAGTAGCACCAGTGAAAATGTTCACCTCAACTGGCCAGTTTACATACAGTTATGATTCTTGATTAGGGTGCGAGAAGACCCGGGTTCTAATCCTGGATAGGCCTCTTAGATGACCAATAAAGCACAATGACAATCGCTACAAGTGTGTGGACGTAACTTGAAAAATCCATGCTTCTCATATTGACGGCTTGCCCACGCGTCGGAATTCATTCTGTTTAATTTGTGTACCCACCAGAGGGAAAAAGCAAAAATATTGATACTCGAGTGCACTTCAATAAATAACATTCAATCAAGAACTTTTATTGTCACACTTTACTCGATAGGCTACTATAAGTTCAGCTATTGTTATGTTAACAAACTGGGTTTAGCGAATGTTAAGACGCCATTCGTTGACTGTTAGGCGGTACGAAGTTCACCGAGTCAGCTAGTTGACTATAAAACAAACGCATTTATTGGAGCAAATGTATGCTATAACTAAAAATTGTAGAGTTATATCTACATGTTTGATCTGATGTCATAGAAACACATTTTATTCAATAAATATTTAATAAGATCGTCCGAGAGTTGGTTTTATTACAAAACAATAACTAAGTATAATATTTAATATTTTTTTAAAAATTTGGTAATAATATTATCCAACATGACAAAGCTCATATCTTCTAAAATTTACACAAAGAAAATGTTATTCTACTTTCATATAATATCAATGTTTAACCTGATAACAATTTCAATAAATGTGTTACTTCTAAATGGTTAACACAAAAACAATGTTTTCTGGTGTTAACTTTTGGCAACGATTAAAAAAAGAACCGATTTAGATCTTAAATATATGTAAGGACTTTCATAATATTTTAAGCAATTCATTTTTGGTACGGGTTTTTATTATGAAATTTCAAAAGGAGAAGGCTTTACGCATGCGCCATAGCGCTGCCCATAAAATACTATGGCTCGTTAAACGGAAGGAAAGTGAACGGTCTCCTTTTGTGTAAACATCGTTGCGAAGGGTAGGCCACAGCGTTACGTCATAACCTTGGTAATGAATCAATGGATGCCTATCTCACGCCTTGCGAGGAGTGCTACACTTTAATATTTTCTAGTTATGAACAAAATAACTATTTCATATATGTTAGACAAATTCTTCGTTTTTAGAATTTTTAAATATTTTAAATTATATATTATAAATTAATTATATTATTATATATATTATATTATATATATTATTATTAAATTAAAATTTAAATATATCTATTAAATTTTTTAACAAATATGTATTACGAAGCTGAAAGAATATTGTGTATTTTTTCTTTAAGTTCTTTTTTACTAATATTCTCCTTATTCAATTCCTTCTATTAGATCACACTCTCCTGATATATATATATATATATATATATATATATATATATATATATATATATATATATATATATATATATATATATATCAGGAATTGTAAATTCAATTATAATTCTTGTATTTGTATTTTGACAGTACCAACATCATCAGTTTTAATATTCCTGATGATGTTGGTACTCTTAGCCAACGAAAAGCTTTGAATTGTAAATTCAATTATAATTCTTGTATTTGTATTTTGACTTAACTCTTTATTAATACACAAGAATACATACTGCGATATTTATATATATATATATATATATATATATATATATATATATATATATATATATATAATAAAATATGTATTCTCATGTATTCATGAAAGAAGATAAATACAAATACAAGGATAATTTATTAATATATCCACTTCAAAGCTTTACGTTGGCAAACAGTACCAACATCATCAGGAATATTAAAACTGATGATGTTGGTACTGTTAGCCAACGAAAAGCTCTGAATTGTAAATTCAATTATAATTCTTGTATTTGTATTTTGACTTAACTCTTTATTAATACACAAGAATACATACTGCGATATTTATATATATATATATATATATATATATATATATATATATATATATATATATAATAAAATATGTATTCTCATGTATTCATGAAAGAAGATAAATACAAATACAAGGATAATTTATTAATATATCCACTTCAAAGCTTTACGTTGGCAAACAGTACCAACATCATCAGGAATATTAAAACTGATGATGTTGGTACTGTTAGCCAACGAAAAGCTCTGAATTGTAAATTCAATTATAATTCTTGTATTTGTATTTTGACTTAGTTCCTTATTAATACACAAGAAAACATATCGCGATATATACATATATATATATATATATAATAAAATATGTATTCTCATGTATTCATGAAAAAAAGAGAAATACAAATACAAGAATAATTTATTAATATATCCACTTCAAAGCTTTACGTTGGCAAACAGTACCAACATCATCAGGAATATTAAAACTGATGATGTTGGTACTGTTAGCCAACGAAAAGCTTTGAATTGTAAATTAAATTATAATTCTTGTATTTGTATTTTGACTTAGTTCCTTATTAATACACAAGAAAACATATCGCGATATATATATATATATATATATATATATATATATATATATATAAAGAACTAAGTCAAAATACAAATACAAGAATTATAATTGAATTTACAATTTAAAGCTTTTCGTTGGCTAACAGTACCAACATCATCAGTTTTAATATTCCTGATGATGTTGGTACTCTTAACCAACGAAAAGCTTTGAATTGTAAATTCAAATATAATTCTTGTATTTGTATTTTGACTTAGTTCTTTATTAATACACAAGAATACATATTACGATATTTATATATACACATATATATATATATATATATATATATATATATATATATATATATATAATAAAATATGTATTCTCATGTATTCGTGAACAAAAAGAGAAATACAAATACAAGAATAATTTATTAATATATCCAATTCAAAGCTCTACGTTGGCAAACAGTACCAACATCATCAGGAATAATAAAACATATCAAACATACACTTCATATTTTTACCTGTTCCTTCTTAAGGGACAGCATGTAAGAAAACCATATATGGGAGTGAATCAGTAGAACGTGACGATATCACCTTAATGCGAAACAACCTGGAGACAACGAACATTTTTCAGAAGATTTCCAGATGAAAAACGGCGGGTAATGTAACAGCTGTTTACATATTCACTTAGAGATCTGTTGTAGGTTATGTTTAAACTGTTTTCAAATGTGATTTTAATTATTGTAGAAAATATCGTATATTTGATTAAGTTATGAGGGACGTTGTCGTTTCATTTAACAGCTGTTTTATTACGTGTAGCTTACCGTACATTCTGTTTCTATGTCTAAGATGAACTTTTTTTCTAAGGTAATTTTTGTAGAAAATCTCCAGTAAATATTTTAATTAAAAATTATGAATTATCACTGACCTAAGCTGCATTGTTAGTTATGTTTATTTACTAGTGACTATTTATTGAAATTTAATTTATAAATATAAATATTTAAAACTAAATTTTAGAAAGTATGAACGTGTAATAATAGATAATTATTTTGTTACGTTATAAACTGCATGCGCTCTAATCCTTCTTTGTAGGGCAATATAATGTACAGCAAATAGCTAATGAACATTTGCTAAGTTAATTTAATCTTAAAGTTTATTTAATTTGTTTCAAGGTCAAGTTACGTCTTATTAACTTCATAATTTACATTGTTTCAATTTTATTCAAAAATAAAATTAATTTTTAACAGAAAGGATGTTAAATCACAATTGTAGCAATTTAAATAAATTGCCTAACGTTTCGACATCCAGACAATGTCCTCTTCAGGTGGCAATTATTAAAAAAAAAAATGAATATATATATTTTCAAACTACTATTGCTCATATTAAAAGTATATTCACCTTATATCTAATATTGCATTTATAACTTATCGAAGGTAAATGGAACTTAAATGTCTGTGTATTCCCCTAACATTCGTATTGGGTAATCTGTTTCAATGTGTAATTATGTAGTACAATGACCCCTTAGTTTACCTGGATGCTTACGTACAAGCAATGACGTTTAAAAGTAATTATTTGTGATATTAGATATAAGGCAAATCTTTTACTAATAAGATTAGTAATAATTGCGAATATGTGATTTTTCTCTATTAGTTTTTTTTGCAATTTTGTTAAATTAAATTACGACGAGGTAATTGAATAGATGACAAAACGCTGGGCAGTGAATTTATAATGTTAATTTTTTTTTAATGATTTAATCGTAACGTTTTCACTAATCATTAATTTAAACATACGTTAAAATTTTTTTTTGAAATTTAATGGTAATAAATATCTATAATTCATGCTCTTGAAAGAAATAAAGTTTCTCTAAATATAACTCAGTGTTTTTTCAAATTATATTTTTTATGAAACTAACTATTTAATAATAAATACACAAAAACCTCTTAACCACAAACCTTCTTTATTTTACTTTTATGTACATTTCAGTTACCAAGTAACCATCCTCAGAGAGATAATATACAAAGACTGATTAACTCTGGAATCAGTTATTCAGTCTTTGTATCTTATCCCTCTGAGGATGGTTACTTGGTAGCTGAAATGTACATAGGGGTAAAATAAAGGAAGTTTGTGGTTAAGAGGTTTTTGTGTATTTATTATTAAATCCAACCACGGTATATTCCTAATAAATAGTAGCTAATTATTTAATTATAAAAAAATAATAAATAGGCTACGACTCATAATTATGAAAAGTTTATCAGACGCGTTTCAATGACAATATGTCATCATCTTCAGTGATGCTACACAATCGAATCCTTATTGAATAAACTGAACATAATCTATATACGTTTCAATTAAGTTTCAATGTGTGGAATTACTGAAGAGGATGACATATTATCATTCAAACGAGTCTGATAATATTTTTTTTATAATTGTGAGTCGTAGCCTATTTATTATTTTGTTTATAGGTTTCTATAACAAGCCAGCTCAAATATTGTTTATAATTACTTAATTTTTTTTTAAACGTAATGAGAGAAAATATTCTCGAGAAGCCACAATCGTCTCAGATCGTCATGAACTACAAAATCCACGAGAAATAAAACCATCCGAAGATTGCTCCCACTTAACACGTCGATAGTGACTCTGTGAGGAACAATCCACCTCGCGCATACATCAGATAACGTATCTGTGCGACACAACATGGAACAGGTTAGCCGCGTACGTTGACCATTACCTAACTTTATTCGTCCTGTGGTGACTTGTTTATTGGACGGTTCTGATCTAGATCGGACGGAGCCAACTGTCGGAACGCTCGCCAATTACCCGCTCGTACATCTTCTGCCCGTACCCACGTGCGCATACCGCAAGTTTCGCCAAACTTTATCATGACGTTTTCTTTAATGTCAATGGTAAGTTATTGGAAACGTAATTATTTTCAAGGTTTAGTTATTAAATTTTGAGGTTAGTTTGTGAGATTACTTTTGGGTGTAGAAATTATGTGTATACAACTAAGTGATATAAATATGTGTATATAATTATGTTATATATATTTAAGTGCATATGAATATGTGTACACAATCACGTGTATACAATTATGTGTTATATTTACTTGTGTATAATTATGTATATTCAGTTATGTTTATACATTTACCGGTATGCAATTATATTTATACAATTATGTGTATGAAAGTATACAAACAATACTATCGAGTCTTATATGGGTATTTCAAGACTTTAAAATCAAACAGTAACTGTATGTGATAAAGAAATTACAGTATTATAGCATAACTATATTTGATTAAATACCATTCAGAGAGAATATAGCACAAGTAAACAAATAAAATAGCTTGCAAGAAGGATAGTTTGTATAATAATATTCTAGTTACTCAGTATTTATAATAGCTGAGGATGTCAACATATTAGCCAAAACATTTTTTATTTAGAATGTTTAAAAAATATTGCTGTAGTTGTGTTTTTGTGTGTACTAATATTTATTAAGTTATTGTCCCTTTTTGTGTGTGGAGGGAAACTTGTTTTCGATTTGTTACTTGAATTATTGTGCGCATAGATTTGACTATATGACCCTTATTCTTTATTACAGTCTCCTAAGACCTGTTTTGATATATTCAGGTAATTTGAGGTTTGCCACGTTAAAGGGTTCTAAATATAGTTGGTTTTCGGGACATATTTTAAAGTAAAAACGACTTGGGGCGCGTCTGTTCCTTTTTGGATTCGAAAAGAAATCTCTTAATTGGCGTCATCAGGCAACAGCAGTCTTTATGTTATAGTCGGCCAGCCCCACTGTCTACAACATTTTTTTTTTTCTAATGATACGCCTTTATTTTAACCCGTGTCTCTGCGTCATCAAAACACAACGATCAAGCCAATAAAAATTGTCCTATAATTTAAAATTTAATCGTTCCCACACATAAGTTATGCCACATTATTAAATTACCTACATCTTTAATTTTCATAGGTAAGGAGGGGATCGTAACTGAATTTTTTGTTTATACCCTTTTTAATGTAATTAACGAACTGTCAAGGTCTTAACGGGCCGGATTATGCCCACCTAGGACCAAGTACCGAGTCTGAGTGTCCGACCTTTAGGTACGTCCAATCGGGGATGGTAACGGCCTGATTGCCTGCACCGAAGTAATCAGACAGGGTGCCGAAACCTGGCCGCTAGGAAGGCTTTACTGGTCCAGAGTAGTTCTGGTAAAGCGGTCGAAGCCGTGGTGTCTGGTTGTAGTTCGTTTCGTCCCAGGGGCGGTCTCAAGACTCTTTCATACTGGTATCACGGATCGTGGCATCTAGCCTTCCCGTATCGGGCCTGACGCAAGTCACTCGGGCAGGAGTCACGAGATAGAGGTTGTATTCATGGATAGGGGTTTTATATACTAGACTGGATATCCCACAAAAGGAAATTCGTAAGTATTTTTAGGCAAGAAGGAGAGTCGTCAACACTAGATACTCCTTGTCAACACTAGATACTCCTTGTCAACACTAGATACTCGTTGTCAGCACTAGATACTCCTTGTCAACACCAGATACTCCTTGTCAACACTAGATACTCCTTGTCAACTCTAGATAATCCTTGTCAACACTAGATACTCCTTGTCAGCACTAGATACTCCTTGTCAGCACTAGATACTCCTTGTCAACACTAGATACTCCTTGTCAACACTAGATACTCCTTGTCAACACTAGATACGCCTTGTCAACACTAGATACTCCTTGTCAACACTAGATACTCCTTGTTAACACTAGATACTCCTTGTCAACCAAACTGCCTTATTTAGCAAATATACTATTACTGAAAGCAACACATTTTACAAAATGTTTCTCCTTAGGGAGGAATTTCAACATAATTGTCTGTAATTATAAACTCAAGAGACTTTAATTGAATTATTGTTCGACAAAGACACTTTGGAAGCTGGCCAGCAGGAACAAAAACTTGAGGCTCTTAGAGTTTGTCATTAACATAAATGTCAGCTGTAAAGCGTTCGTATGTGTTGTGACTGAGTTAGTCTGCAACTTTTTAAAGTAAACACTTTGTAAGAATAATACTGACCTTTCGCTATCCATTTCCTAAAGCAGAGTGAAATTGTACCAGTAATGAATTGGTAATTACATCTTTATATTGAAATAAACGATGAAAGTAAATTTGGTCTATTTACACAAACTATAAACCAAATAGTTTAAAATTTTCTGTATTTAAAAATGTTGGTGCCACCAAATGTTGTTGTTTAAGCAATCTTTCTACCTGCTGAGTACCATTGGTTATGGTCAGCAAGGTAATATACCTGTCGACCTCTATCGAAGAAGTCAAATTATACCTATTTACAATAAATATAGATATAAACTTACACATACAATCACACACATACACACACACACACACACACACACACGCACACCACACACACACACACACACACACACACACACACACACACACTGCAACGGACCTTCACCCAACTCGCTCACCGCCAAACAAACTCGACCTGCCTTAAACCTGTCGACATTTGCCTAACTCGTAACTGCAAGAGCATGTAACTAAATCCCATTTAAAAATACACCCTGGAGATCTTGTCTATTAAAATTATTAAAAGTCATGGTAAGGTCAGTGATCTGTCATATGGTGTTAATATGGGTTAGCTGAAAACACATAGAAAAATATCACAAAATAAAAATACCTTACCTTTGTAGACCTCTTTCCTCCATGCTCCTGCTCTCGTGAGATCCGTGCAAGATAAAATCTTACCATATCCTCCTTAAGGAGGTCCTGTGTATTATATGGTAAAATCTGCCAGTGAGTATCAACTCCTGGACTTTAAAATAAAACCAACTAGTGTTGTGGCTAGCTCAAAATTGATTCTGTTATTTAATTTATTTCTTTGGGGGGGTTACTCGATTATTTTTAGGTGCACTGTGATCCTTTATTATTTATACTTTAGTAAAATAAATGACTCTAATAGGCTTGCTGATACTACTTTAAAAGCTTTCATTGATTTAATTTGATAATTTACTAGCTGGGAAAACATTAATTTTATTATTCAGCACACAGGATTGATTTAATAAATTTTACTCGATCAATTGTTTGACATATGAATTTAATAAAAATTGAAATGGATAGATTGAACAAAATTAGTATATTAATTTAACATAATAATTTCTTGAATTCTTATATATACCATAACATAAATTAAATTCCCCTTAATACATAAAATACATTTACATTGATCGCAGGGAGGTTGAATGAGCCTATATCGATTCTATACACAAATTTAATTTAGGGGCTGATTTTGTGCCAGCAGTTATATAACATTTTATCAATTTATATATGAAAGTATTTGAAAATAAAATTGTTACTAAAACTATTTATCAAAGGCATAAATATATTTACCAGTTTTTGAACATATACATTTACCTTAAAATTCTAATAAACTGATTCCTGATTTAATTAATCTTTTATGAAATACAAACAATTTATAAATGATTTTATGTTACTAATTTCTGGGTCCGAAATTATTCAGATCTTATATAAGTTAACATTCAGAATATTTCATCTCAGTTTATTGGCGTACTGGTTGTAACAATTTTACTGCATTGTCATAAATATTACTGATTCAATTAATTTATAAATATATGACAATTTCTACTCATCTTTGTGCTTATGCTTTACTAGATTTATCTTTTCAAACATTAAAACAGTTATCACTTCCAAATTTATCTATCATTTAACATTTTCACATAAATTTTAATAAATTGAATACTTTAATAAATTTAATATTTTAATTTATTTGTCAAGGAAATAAAGCCATTATTTATCTTTTTTAAGATTTGAGCATTCTTTTAAAACTTTAGAAATTTTCAAAAATAAATCTTATTTAAATATTTAAAATTGTATAGAAATCATGACTTGTCCAACTCGCACTTTCCTGGATCCATCCCTTAGGTCCTAGGTGATGATTTCCTTGCTTCCAGACTGGTGGTTCTTCTCGTCTGAAAACATGTTCGTCCAGGCTGCGGGAACAGGCGAATTTGGCGAAGCCATCTTCTTGACAATCGAAATTTAACCGGGATTCTGCATATTCGATGGCTAGCTTTCACTAGACATTAGCTTAAGACATACTACAACAATTTTCCGCACTACGCGGCCTCGATTGAAAAACTTAGAGTTCCATTATGATGTTTTTTAAGTTTAATAAAAACTGCGACCTTTCCGGTCTGTGGCCTACATGCGAGCGTGGGCTTAACGCCCAACGAAAGCAATCGTTGCCTTCCCCCACTACTTGATTTTCCTGTACAGTTTTGATTTTCAGCGTATTTCTTGCCTTTTACTGATTATTTTAAAATCTGTAGCAACTTGATTTTTGTCGTAGCACACAAAGCACTCGCGATATTATGATTTGTGTACATTACAATTCATTTTAAACTTATCCAACTAACAATTGACCTTAATGGCTTAGCAAATTTAATTAAAATTATTTTATAAATATTAATATTTTTTCAATTTTTTGTTTAATTGTTACGGGACCAATTTTCCCCGTTACAACACACACACACACACACACACACACACATACACACACACACACACACACACACACACACAACACACACACACACACACACACACACACACACACACACACACACACACACACACACACACACACACACACACACACACACACACATACACACATACACACACACACACACACACACACACACACACAGTGTCTGACTTTAATTCTTCCTGGAGCTACCATGGTTATATATTCTTCTAGGATTGCTTGTTTAACCAGATACGAAACCTTAGGAATCCTAGGAAGTCTCCTACTCTGAGAGTAATATTAAAGTTTTGAGAATGGAGTTACACCGAAACCCGTCAACAATAGAAAATATTTAAATGTTAGGAAAGGCATAAAAATGTATTCAAATGTATACTTTCTTCGTTAGCAATGGGTTATTTTCCTCCTGAATGATCGAAATACCGTCCTTTAAAGTCTTTTAAAGGTATTTTAAAGTTATTTCATCTTTTCATTATTTAACGCGTTCTTTTCACTTTCCAGGTGCTAATATATTAATTCCTTTTTGATCCGAAACAGAAGTTCCTTCTATTGACCTTGGGTCTCTCACCCAGACAGTTTCTATTAACCGAGGGTCCCTCCGTCGCGTCGGGTTCATGCTCAGACCGGATGACTGTAATAACATTTTGCCTTGTAGTTAACTGGCAGGGGGACTGTTAGTGGGATCCGTTTAGGCACGGCTAGAGTAATGTTATTTGCATTACGTTACTTCAAAATCTGGTATTTATTCTATAACTAAAAAGTACTTAACTAAGTGAATACGTAACGGCTTATTTGCTGATGCGTTTGAAAACAATCGTTCCTTTTACGAAGCTAACCCTCTACTGGCTGCATCGTGTTAGGTACAAAGGCTGTAACGGGATAGATTTATGACTGTTAGGATGGGGTGGGCTATTTTGGTTGTGTGTCATGTAATGGAAAAGTCTGTTGGCTTTAAAAAGTGTGTGATCATTTAATATGTTTTCTTTATCTGTTGCGTAGTGTTTGTATATCTCGTATTTTTCTAAAGTGTTTAGTTTTTTACTTTGTTTTAATATGTGGAGAACAATTAAATTAGTATGTATGTTCGCGCGCGCGCGTGTGTGTGTGTGTGTGTGTTGCGTGCTTTTTAGGTGTTTTGTGTAGCTGGAATTTAGGTTTGTTTGGTTTCTTTGGGCAATGTGCCCTTTGTACTGCGTTGTTTATTACCATAGGTAATTTTGTCAGGCAAACGTATCCTTATAGGTAATAATTTGACCTGTCTTGTGATTTACTGAAATAAATACATAATTACGCACGAGTTCACAAACAATAGAGTATATTCTTTTGTGAGTTCATTTGCAGTTATAAATATATATATATATATATATATATATATATATATATATATATATATATATATATATTTAAGAAATTAAAAATATTTCGAAAACAAGAATACTTATAATGAATATTCGCCGATAAAATATTTGCCAATAGAATTTTGTAAAAATATTTTAATAGATAATTATTTTCCTGAAGATTCTGGTACTATTTTATCGGGGAAAAGCTTTGAATAAATATATTCATTAAAAGTATTCTTGTCTTTGAAATATTTTTAATTTATTAACTATATTACAAGAAAACATATCACCATATTTACTATATATATATATATACATATATATATATATATATATATATATATAAAATATATATATATATATTATATTATATTATATATATATATTATAAAATATATATATATATATATATATATATATATATATATATATATAAACGTACGCTTAAGGCAGATTTTCGGATTTCAGAAAAGTTTATAATGTTTTCTGCGTTCACGAGGTTACTGTTGGTGCTGTTTAATTTTAAACCCCTAGAAACTGTAAAATGGAACTCCACTAAATTCTTCTTAGGTTGTCATTCTTTCCCAACTATTTGGTATTTGTGACCCATTCCCAATCACCTTTTTCATCTCGTCCCCTTATACAATACTTTCCCCTACAACTTGTTCTGTTTTATTATTACTTAGTATATGTATTTTTTACTTATTGTTTTTTAAGAATTTAATTTATTGTTTTTCTTTCAGTGAATTGAATACATTTTTAATGATATATTTCTCGATTTACTCGCGGGTCCCACACTACATGTAGAGACTCACTACATTGCGAGAAATTAATTTAGGCTTACTCGGTGGTAATATTGTGAACTATTTACACTTTTATGTTTTCTTATGACTATAATGAAATCATTTATAATTTTTTAAAATTTTGGTAAAGTTATTGAAGCTTTATTGGATTATATATTTTCTTCAAAGAATGTTGCCTCTAAATAGCTGGGGTAGTTTTTTAAATTTTATTTGAAGTTATAATTTAGCAAAAGGTTTGAGATGAAAAAACAATCGGTTCTTAAGGTTAGTTCAATATGTAATAGTATTCAAGCCCTAATTCTAGGAAATAAGAGTTTACAAGTTTAAAATGTAAAGAGTGTTAGTTTCAATCATTTTAAAAGGCTTACTATCATGATTTGTTGATTATATTTAGAAATCGTTTTCAACTTTTTTACATAACCGATTTTGTCACTTATTGGTGCTAGGAGACAATTTTTAAATTTGAAATTCGGAATTTTGCAAATTTATATAAAGGTTTCCAATTTTAGTTGAATTTTAAAGCAAAATGTTGGGGATACACCAATAAACAGTTCATAAATTCAGTTCAATGAGGAATCATTTTCTCGTAGTTATATTTAATAACTGTTTTGATTTTATGTTGCTTGTAATCATATTGAATTCACTGACTAAACTATAACTAATTAATACCACAACCTTTTATACCTTGTGCGACACCGCCAGTAGAGGCTTTGCTTCGTAAAAGAAACGATTGTTTCGAAATGCGTCAAGCAAGTAAGCCCTTAATTATTCAATAATGTATTAATTACTTATATGTTTTTAATTACACGTTGGTAATTTAAAATGTATTTAATCGAAATTTATTAGCGGTTTTTATGGGGTAACAATTGCAGAATTGTTAAAATTTAGTTTAAATATTTTTACATGACAAAAATGGATTAATTTGTAATTTATTGCTTCTGGTTACAGAAAATGAACTATTTTAGTAAAATTGAAACATGTAATTAAAAAAAGCTATCTAACAACTCCTCCATACTCGATCTCTTGAACAATTTGCTTACCGAGTAGATGCATTCTTCAAAACGTTATGTAGATATACACAACATCAACATTTTATGTATAGTAGGAAGCAGTAAACACAAACTTGCTTGTCATAAACGTATAACTCAAGTGGTTGTATTCGGAAGTACAGGGTTTTAACTCTCTTATATGTAACTCGCTGTTACGTATACCTGTAGTAGGCTTAAAAAAAATACAGAAAGTACAGAAAGTTGAATAATTATTAATAAATCGATAATCCAATAAGCGATTCGTCTCTGCTCTGTCGACGCTTTGGTAACATACGAGTACTAATAGTGGTAAGCATTACAATGACGAGGTCTCTAGTAATGTCTTCATTATCTTTTCTTATCGGAGGCAAATTCACTAGCGGTAGACTGTATTATTTTTTCTTGCTTTAGAAATATATTATTACCTTAATAGGTCTATTTTACAATCTTATTGTTTTAATATGAACTAAAGTTTTTTCAACTTTTTGGTTCAATCCACTTCATGAATTTCTCTTAAACAAGTTTGTCTTTTTTTCGTCCATTCCAATCACCCCAAAGTTTTTACTTTCTTCCTTTATTCTTCTACTTTTTTGTTTAATTAACACAGTTACTAAGATATAGTAAACAATATCCAAGAAAATACATTCTTCTTGACATTTTGCCTTTCATTCTCTGACAACAATTGATGGCTTAAAGTCTATTCACGTGACCAAGCGATCACTTCTTGAACGTTAGTGTCAGTAACAACCTGAAGCAACTTTGGCGTATTTTTAAATTTGAATAAATAAAACGTTTTATTAAGCCACTCACGTAGGCCCTACATTTCAATCGCAAAGCAATTATCTTCAGAGGAAGTTATTACAAAAACAGTTGGCGAATATAAAAAAAGGTTAAATAAAATAAAATTATTTGAGTTTAGGAGATTTTATTATTTTTAATTAATTAGCGTTGGTATTTTATTATTGATTATTCATGACTTTATTTCATATTTTAAACATATTTGAATCGGCAAGTTTGTAGGCTATTATAATTTGTTTCATATTTAAATTCTATAAATTTATAAAACACAACCAGCAGTCAACCAATACTATATAAGGCAGTAGTGCACATATACACATGAACTCACTGTGATTTTCTAGTCTTAAGCGTTTCTACGATCACGTTACCATCATTAGAGCTGAAGAAATACTGAGTTTTAGTATTTCTTCGTCGCTGATGACGACATTTTGCTTGTCGAAATATCTGAGTGCATAAAAGACTTCAACAACATCGTGAGAGTAGGTCCACGGTACGTTGATCCTGCAAGCTAAGTTCGAAACATAATTTTAAGTTTATTTAAATTTTAGAAAACATTATTACACTTTTTAAACTTTTATCGTTAATGTTACGGTTTGCAGGAGTAAATTACTTTAATCGTATATAGGATGGTATAAGTTAAACTTATATGTCTCATATCTGCTTTTACGACCAAATCCATTCGTCAAGATTTTCGAAACTGCGTCGATATAGTTTACCTCGAAGTCGTAAAGCATCGAGATATCTGAAATTTTCGATTCCATAAGGGAAACTGTTTTGAAAAATATATTATGATGATCAGATTTAAGGAAGTTTTAGAATTAGAGACGAGGTTATGTTACGGCGTTAGAGAAAAGTCATTTCTCAGGCGACTGATTCCGTTGGCAATAAAATGGCGGAGAGGAACGAGCTTTTGCCCAAGCGATCGTGTTATAACTGTACAGATTTAATAAACTAAAATGTCAACACGAATTTTTACGCTAATACAAGACGCTGAGAAAGAATTACCGAAAGTTTTACTTAGAGGACAGTTATTTTATTATTTTTGTATAACTGTCATGTTGAATTTAAATAAAACAAAATCCCGGTCGTTCGACTGTCCAATGGCTTGTAGAATGGAGGTCTAGTGCTGGTGAACTAACCGCCTCAGACAAGCTCTTCCTATACCTGTACCAGGTTCCCTGGTGCCAGGTACTAATGTGGCAAGTGCCAGGGTCACAGGTAGTAATGTAGTAAGCACCAGGGTCCCAGGTAGTAATATAGTAAGCACCAAGGTGTCAGGTACTATTGTAGCAAGCACCGGGTGCCAGGTACTATTGTAGCAAGCACCGGGTGCCAGGTACTAATGTAGCAAGTATAAGGGTCCCAGGTAGTAATGTAATAAGCCCCAGGTTGTCGGGTACTATTGTAGAAAGTACCAGGGTCCCAGGTAGTAATGTAGCAAGCACCAGGGTGCCAGGTAGTAATGTAGAAAGTGTAAAGGTCCCAGGTAGTAATGTAGCAAATGCCAGGGTCCCAGGTAGTAATGTAGTAAGCACCAGGTTGTCAGGTACTAATGTAGAAAGTGTTAAGGTCCCAGGTAGTAATGTAGCATGCACCAGGGTACCAGGTACTAATGTAGCAAGTGCCAGGGTCCCAGGTAGTAATGTAGCAAGCACCTGGGTGCCAAGTATAATGTAGCATGTACCAGGTACTAATGTAGCAAGTGCCAGGGTCCCAGGTAGTAATGTAGTAAGCACCAGGGTCCCAGGTAGTAATATAGTAAGCACCAAGGTGTCAGGTACTATTGTAGCAAGCACCGGGTGCCAGGTACTATTGTAGCAAGCACCGGGTGCCAGGTACTAATGTAGCAAGTATAAGGGTCCTGGATACTAACAGTAACAGGGCCCGATTTATTCATGTAGTAAGTACCAGAGTGTCAGGAGCCAGGAACTAACTTAGCAACAATCAAGGCGTTGGTCGTTGGTATTATTGTAGTTAATTGGATAACGTTTAAATACATTTAAAGTTACTTTTAAAAGTTAAACACTTGGCTTTATATTAATATGTGACACTTGTCTATATTGGTACTTGGTTTGCTTTTTCCCAGCTAAGACCATAACTGACTTCTTGGTTGTTGTAGGTGGGGATGTGGGATTAGGTAAGGTTCGGGATGAGTAGGTTAGTAATATTTGACGATTTTGTAGGTGTTTTTGATATTATGATATCAAAAAGTGTGTGCACTACAGGTAATTGTAATTGGGCGCTACGTTCGTGTGTTTGATGTAACTTGAAATGTTTGTACTGTTGTGTGGTTAGCTATTGTTATTTGGTTTGTGTACGATTTGTAGGTTTGCAATTATGTTTGTGTAGTTGTGGTTTGTGTATATAGGGTATTTAGCAATGTTTGATTGTATGTTTTTGTTTGTTAGTGCTTTTATGTGTGCTTGGGAATGTGTTACCAATTTCTTCATCTTTAAACCAAATCAAAATGAGCTGTAAGTGTACACTTAATTCATGCAGTTTTATAAGAACACATTGGTAACAACGTAGTGATAGAAAATGCTTTAAAACAGTATTAATTTAAACGCAATATTTGTGTTTAGTAATGCAATATTTATATATTTTTAAAGTATTGAATAAAATATTGCATTTTTTTAAGTGAGAAGAAAATAGAGAAAAATAGACGCTACAAAGTTTTGCCGCTCAACATTGCTGCAAATTGTAAAAGGTTGTTATGCTTACTTACACTTTTGAATATACTTCTATTAAGAACTCGTATGAGGACCTTCAAAATAGCATTATAAATAATATCAAATGCTATCTTATAATTGTTTCCTAGCTTAATGATTGGACTTGTTTTTGAGTAAACCAAAGAAAGGGTTTACCAACCTATGAAACACAATGATAATTAAAATTAATAAGGATTCTTCGGCACAGGTATAGCATACCTTTTTTTTTAATAAAACCTCTATCATTTTGTGCTTAAGGCATGAAAAAGAAGATACCTTGTTGCATTTTGTTCTATTCTTGTTCTTCAAAATGCAAAAGAAAAGTATAATATTCCATTAATAATTCTCGTATTAGATTATTGTATTGTCGAGAAATAGAATATCTTCCGGAGTGTAAGATTTTGCAATTTCAGTATTAAATTAACATCGACTCTACGAAATACGATATCGTGTCTTTCTCGTTTAACTGCAACAAATATCGCGAGCCAATCAAAACGTAGAATCAGCGCGAGCTAAATTTGGATCCAAATCGATTCGGTCAACAATATTGCTTCAGTCAACAGAGTTTATAGCAACACTTCGTCAGAGCACTTCCAGAATGTAGTCAGTAAACAAGTTGTATTTATAAACAGTTTTAAACAGATCGCTTAAAATTTACTCGCCTTATAAAACCCGTGAAATATTTTCCAAGAACTTTATAGCGAATATTCAAAGTTAGAATCAGTTCCATCTTCCATTTTACGACTCAAATGATTCGTCAAGGCTTGGGAATTGCTATTGTTTACCTAGAAGAAGTAGGATTGGAGAGAGATCTGCACTTTTACAGTTCGGAGAGAAAATAGTTATAGAAATATATTAGAATGAATGCATTTAAAAGTTTGAACACTAGGGCTAGACTTTATGTTGTGATGTACAATACAGTGAAGCCGTTCATCAAGAAACTGATTTTGTTAACACTCGTGAGGATACATATTCCTTCAAGCAGGAACTGTTATAACTGCGAGGGAAAGAAAACGTTATGGTATTTTTATACGTTTATAGTTTAAAGTAAACTAGTTTACTTTTAAATTAGTTTAAAGTAAAACCCTAATAAAATCCCCGGATCGATCCATACATAAAACTAGCAATGTTTTTTAGGAATTTTTACAATTTTCTAAAGAACATTATTTAGTCTCGATAAGATATTAGGAAAACCCAATTTATTGGATAACTTATAAATGGAATATTCCTTTTTTATTTTGTATAAGGTCTTCTTATAAATTAATTTATCATTTTTAAAGAAATAGTTCAATTTATTAATTTCGTTAATAAAAAATGTTTCAACATTTATTAGTGTAATTAATAGTAATAATAAAATATTCTTGAAATTTTTAGTGCATTACATTCGGTTAAACCTAATTAATCACTTTTACATTAGTTTATGACTATCGAAACTTTAAATTTTGTAAATTTGTAAAAACTTACTGTGATAGAACTTCTCCGATTGCTCTGCGGCGATCTTCATCAGTCTTCTGCTTAGAGTTGTTGTTAGGTTAAGCGGTGACAGTTTTAAAGGCAGGTGTTCGATAGTATCAAAGAGTATGTGTGGTTTGTATTGGGCTAATTCGTTTAATATGTTTGTATTTTGTATGTTTCTAAATTTCATATTGCTCTGGTGTGTTAAGATGTGGTCCTTTGTTGATGTGTAAGATTTCTAGGTTATGGTAAATGTTGTGTGTTTGTGTACTGTTTCTTTTCTGTGACTGTAGAATGCTGAGTTGGTGTTCTGTTTGTGTTCCTCGACTCTTTGTTTGAAGCTACGACTATGTTTGTCCAATGTAGAATTTGTTGCAGTTTGTGCAGTTTAATTTGTATATGACTGGTGCTTGTAGTTTATTGTTGTTGGTGTCGTGTTATATTTTGTATTGTAAATTGCTATTAGTTTTGTATGTTATTTTGTATCCTGTTTTTGAAATTTGTGGGCTAT
Organism: Prosapia bicincta; assembly: GCA_036971475.1. Lineage (NCBI taxonomy): Eukaryota > Metazoa > Arthropoda > Insecta > Hemiptera > Cercopidae > Prosapia > Prosapia bicincta. Next base: position 66,872,623 of record JBAIZL010000004.1, read on the forward strand.
TTTATTTTATGTTCTGTTTATGTATGGTATTGTGATGTATTTGTTTTCCCTCTCTGTAGTGTTAATTTTAGTGTTTTTGTTTTGTATATTATTCCATAGTTTGTCTACTATTGTGGTGTTGCATCCATTTGTTTATGCTAAATATTTAATGGTGTCTATTTCTTTTTGTATGTTTTCTGTGGTCATTAGAACTTCTTTAAATCTATGGACCTTGGATCTGAAGGCAGCGTACTTGTGTTGGATAGGGTAGTTAGAGGTGTTGTGGATAAGTGTGTCTGACGTTGTGGGTTTTCTGTAAATGTTGAAGCTGTGTTTTTGTCTGTGGTTTTTTTGTTATAGTGAGGTCAAGGAAGTTTAGGGATTGGTTGGTTTCAATCTCTGAGGTGAAGTGGAGTTTTGGGTGTAATTTATTAGTTTAGGCGAGGAGGTTTTTGCATTGACGGGAGTTGGATTTGTATAGTGTTATGATATCACCGTCGTATCTGTGACAGTTGAAATCTTACACATCAACAAAAAAATACCACATCTCAACACACTAGAACAATATGAAATTTACAAATACACAAAAATATAAACTACAAACATATTAAAAGAACAAACGCAATACAAATCACACATACTCTTTGATACTATCGAAAACCTGCCTTTAAAACCGTCACCGATTGACCCGACATCTCCAAGCAGACTACACTGATGAAGATCGCCACATAGCTATCGAAAACTTTCTGTCACAGTAAGTATTACAAATTTACAAAATTTAAAGTTCTGATAGTCATACCCTAATGTAAAATGATTAACAAATATTGTGTTGAATAAATATTTATTTAATGCTCAGTGTTAATGAATTTAACTACAACAATTAATTACACCTACAATTGTTGTGTTGTACTTACATCAATAGGCCAGTATGACCATTGACGATTAAGATGCACAGTATATGCGAATAATTTTTCCTGGATGGAACTCTGAGAAGGATCATGACGTATTGTAAGTAGAAGTTCTCTCTACATAGGCGTCTACTCATCTCTCTAAATAAGTGTCTACACATATGCACGCAAATCTTCTGAATATATTTAATATCATCTCTCTCCACCTTATATCCTTACATTTTAGGTAATACAGTAATAGGAAACACTTCAATACCTCGAAACGCTTCAAGTGATCAAATTCAAAGCTAGATAGGCTAGGTAAGGAAAGTAGTTTGAAACTTTCAATAAATTTGTCAACTGAATAAATGGCACCGAACAGTCTAGAAAAGTTAACAAAGAGTCATCATATACTTTGCGTAATCTGTGTACTACATGAGATAGTTTTGTTTATGGGAACTACCTGTTTTAAGTCGTATCACATTTTTATTTTATTTTACTACAAAAATATAAATAGGATTTTATAGTAGGTTTCTCACATTTCACAAAAGTACACATAGACTACGTGGGATACATCAAAATATATCCACATATGTATCAAAATGAACTAAAGTGCTATTCAAGGAATCAAATGAACGCCATAAATAAAATGTTTTTGCCAATGTATTTGCTAATGATAGTAGTATTACTTCGTAATGACCTTAGTTCAAGCATTCGCTACCAGGTCTACTGCATACGATAAATATAAATTGCAGTATGTATTTTTTTATCTTCAAGTCATTGATACCTAATTCAGGGTGTGTGTGTGTGTGCGCGCGCGTGCGCGTGCGCGCGTGTGTGTGTGTGTTTATTGCATATATATATATATATATATATATATATGTATGTGTGTGTGTGTGTGTATGCGTGTGTGTGAGTGCGTGTGGTGTGTGTGTGTGTGTGTGCGTGCGTGTGTGTGAGTGCGTGTGGTGTGTGTGTGTGTGCGTGCGTGTGTGTGAGTGCGTGTGGTGTGTGTGTGTGTGTGTGTGTGAGTGCGTGTGGTGTGTGTGTGTGTGTGTGCGTGCGTGTGTGTGAGTGCGTGTGGTGTGTGTGTGTGTGTGTGTGTGTGAGTGCGTGTGGTGTGTGTGTGTGTGTGTGTGTGTGTGTGTGTGTGCGTGAGTGCGTGTGTGTGGGGTGTGTGTGTGCGTGCGTGCGTGCGTGTGGTGTGTGTGTGTGTGAGTGTGTGTGCGCGCGCGCACACACGTGTTATATATTTTCGCTTCCTACCCGACACTAACACGTCCATCAGACTACTTCAAGCTTCTCCCCACATTAGCTTTTAAAATTCTGTAATTCTTTAAAAATGCTTTTAATCAGAAAAGTAAACCGTAACTTTGGGTTTAACGTTATTCGTTTTCTATCTTGGGTTTGGCGAATTAAAATGTTTAAATTATAGCGCAGTCAGCATAATTTCAGGTATTATTTTTGGCACGTGTCGTGCATGCGGTTGTTGCTGTTGTCTGCTGTTTATAACCTTTTGCCTAATATTCTTACATTGTTTAACCACCAATGAAAAATATTTTTTTCATTTGCTGTATATATAAATGGGACATTAAAGCTTTAAATAAAAAATCATCCAAGATAAGATCCTATTGCTATTAAATAAATGAACGTCCGCTAATGCTCTTCTTTCCGGTTTAACGCTGAATTGAGGACTTTCGTGAGTGATAGGTTACTGACAATAGATTTACCTTGACAATATAAACCCATTGCTAAATGCGAAAACGGTAAGTTTAGTTCCGCTGTGCTTGGCAAGAGACTTTTTAAACTTGCTTAGTTAAAATTTTTTAAGGTTACAAAACTTGAAATGTCATCATTAAATTTTCTTTTTAAAGTTTGCATTATGTTTAACAATGCTACACTTCTTTTTCATGATCCATAAAGTTTGGTTCAGGTGATTTATTATTTTCAATTCAAAGTTTATTTTCAATAAACCTTTTTTGGAATTCTAACATTTTACATTTATTTATATCCTACCTTTGTTCTACTTTATCTTATTTAGATTTATCGTTCCTCTTTACTTATAACGGTAAAGGCATCTTATAATTGATATTTGGAGTCACTTCATCTTTGTTTCCCATGTGGCAAAACATTTTTACATATTTCACCCCGTAAAAAAAATTGTTTATCTCGTAGTAAACGACAATTGATGATATTACAGTTTTTCCAAATATGTATACACTAATTTTAATTATACAAAAGTGTAGCGCTTTTTGGCACTTAGCAAACTTTCCATAGATGAAAATGAACTTTCTCAATGATCTATATGTAAACCCTCTACTGCATAGCATTAAATTGTTGCCATGGTTACCACACAATATCATAATTGTTGCTCTAGAATTAAAAATGAATGAAAAAAAAATAAAATAAACAAACTAGATTATCGGTATTGAAGCTTGCTTCACAAACTGACATTGCGAAAGGAAATCGAAAAAACTACAAGACAAGTGACGAAAAAACGAAAGCGTATAAAAGGTAAAAACTAAAATAATAGTCCAACACCATACACAGAAAGCAAATTTGCACGGAGATTCTCCATATTATATTTTGCCACTTAATATTCTTACTAAGACATATTTATATTATTATATATATTATACATATATTTATACATATGTATAATAATTGAAATTATAAAATAAAAAGAACCTAATATAATTTTGTTCATTGTCGCTTTAAATAGGAATTAACTTTAAAAAAATGTATATTACATGTTTATTGTTTAAACGTATTTTACATGTTTAAACACCGATAAATTACATTTTACAATTTTTCAGTTTTATATAACTATAAAAAATGTTTTATGTCAACGATATTAACATGTTCATAAAACTATATTATTTTATAATTAATGTGTGGAAATTATTTATTTGATTACCAGAAGATAATTTATTATGAAGATACGTTTTCCTGAAAGGTATTCCTTGTATGACATTCTTCCGCGTATATCTTCTTAAACAGGTTTTAAAAATGCTCGTTACCATCCTAAAGACGGACCCTGGACATACCTTACGCGTGCAGTAGCATTGTATTCTCCAGATATGGCGGCGAATTTGGAACCAGTATTTTCGCTTTAGTTATTCCCATTCATTAAAATATCTTCTCGTTCACATTGCTGAGACCGACGAAAGTGTGAAGTTTAGGACTCGTGACGCAAACATGCTTACACTCGTGTGTAATGCACTGCAGCCTAGAAATGTAAAGGCATTCTGCTTGACAGAACAATGAGTGTATTACTAACATCAACAATTTTTAATCTCATGATATTTAAAAAAAAATATGTGTATAATTTATTGACATGGGAAGTATATATGTTATCAACTTCTTACCAAGGATAAGAAGGGACTACTAATAAACGTATAATTATTTTAGGGTAATAGGTCGCCCTGGGAGAGCCTATAAGGAAGATATTGAAATATGTCGAGACCTAATAACGAAGACATAACGAGGTGCTATCGGTTGGACCTCCTTGTAAGAAGAACGACGTGAAAGGGTAGAATCTATGCACAAAGTATTCTTCATCGTGGCATTGTAGTATCCCAGGTGTAAGAAGTGTGAGGTTTCCTGGACAAGGGATTCCTCATCGTGGCATTGTAGTATCCCAGGTGTAAGAAGTGTGAGGTTTCCTGGACAAGGGATTCCTCATCGTGGCCATGTAGTATCCCAGGTTTAAGAAGTGTGAGGTTTCCTGCACAAGTAACTCCTCATCGTGACCTCGTAGTATCCCAGGTGTAAGAAGTGTGAGTCTTCTTGCAGAATTGAGCACTCATCGAGGTCTCGTAGGATCCTCGGTCTAATAAGTGTGAGGTTTCCTGGACAAGGGACCCTCATCGAGGCCTTGTAGGATGCTCGGTGTAAGAAATGTGAGGCTTCCAGCAGAATTGAGCACTCATCGAGATCTTGTAGGATCCTCGGTGTAAGAAGTGTGAGGTTTCCTGCACAAGCAACTCCTCATTGTGGTCTTGTAATATCCCAGGTGTAAGAAGTGTGAGACTTCCTGCACAAGGATCTCCTCATCGTGGCCTTGTAGTATCCCAGGTATAAGAGGTGTGAGGCCTCCTGCACAAGCGACACTTCATCGTGATCTTGTAGTATCCCAAGTGTAATAAGTATACTGCCTCCTCCACAAGGGTCTCCTGATCGTGGCCTCACAGTATCCCAGTTGTAGAATGTATGAGGCCTTCTACAGAAGCGACACCTCATCGTGGCCCTGTAGTTTCCCAGGTGTAAGAATTATACGGCCTCCTCCACAAGGCACTCCTCATCGTGACCTCGCAGTATCGCAGTTGTAAGAAGTATAAGGGCTTCTGCACAAGCGACCCCTCATCGTTACCTCGCAGTATTCCAGTTATAAGACGTACACGGCCTCCTGCACAAGCGAACCCTCATTGTGGCCTTGTGGTATCTCAAGTGTAAGAAGTATTAGGCTTCCTTCACAATTCAGACCACTCATCGTGACATCGTTTCTTATTTGGGGCAAAATATGAGACATTTTTGTACATTTTGTTCCATAGTTTTATAGGAAGTATTACAAGTATTATGTGTATTAATTATAGTATAGCGCTTAGGGGCCCCTTCGTTCGGTGCGGATGTTTTGAGCGTTCATTAGCCATATATCTTGATCCTATAGCACAACTTGTTGCTAACACCTCAATCAAGGTCTCGGACAGGCAGACAAAGCCATCAGGAAACAAAATGTTGATGACAGCGCTTCGGCCGTAGATCAAACGCCAATTGCCGCCTGTAATTAATGACGCGGCTTTGCCAAACAGATGGACGGACCTTGTAGCCGGATCTCTAAACACCGTCTTTGTAATTATCCCAATATAAGGCTCAGCTCTGGCGTTGAACCAAACATACGTTTAGGACTCGGTTATTTATTTCCGTTTGAACACTTGTCACTGGTCGAGGATTCCCGTCAAACGCGTCACCACTTGTGTCTCGAACAGTTTCAACTTTCTTCTAAAATTTGAGTGTGACGTCCGATTACGTTAAACAGCGTAAAAATCTAATGGCATTGCTTGTATTGTGCTCAGAAAGTGAGCGTGAGTTGATTGAACCGCCATTGCTGCCTTGCAAAAACTTCTGGGCTATGTTTGTGAGCATAGGCAATATTTAAATTAAATGTCGCACATCTATTCATATTCAACAATTAATTAATTAGGAACTTTTATTGATAAAGTCATAATTATTATCTTCAGTGAATACTTCTGAACCTCAATTACAATACCGATATATACATACATATATATACATATATATATATATATATATATATATATATATATATATATATATATATATATATATATATATATATATTTTTAGGTTAGTTTTGGTTGGTAAAGATTATTTAGATTTTTTGGACTAGGAGACTGACAGACTTACCTTGGTAAGAGTCCACTCTGTAGTCTTGAAATAGAAACACATAAAAGCACTTAAACAATGATATATTTCAACAACACAGTGGTCTTTGTCAATCAAAGAGAAAACACAAAAAGAAATATGAGAGAATGAAATAAAATAATTGTAAACACAGATTGTGTAGAGTAGAAATCAGATGTCACAGATGCACAGATTAAAGATATATATATATATATATATTGTTTCCATGAGCATATGAGTGATTATATTTTATATAAGTCTACATAAGTCTGTCAGGGGAAAAGAGATAAGGCTATTTGGAAAAAAAATGAATGGATTTATCTGATGTTGAGGTTAGGGGATTCTCTGGACTTGGTATACCACTGGTATGATAGTTCCCACCTTCTCAGTTCTGAGGGATTGCAATCAGGGAGGAGTGATTTAATTATTTTTGTGGTATAGCAGTCATCAAAAGTTGTGATGTGAAGTTGTGTGATCACAACTTATGTAGATGAATTACTTAAGTATTTTAGAGTCTGAGGCAAGGTGCTCAGATTGTATAATTTATTCCAGCTTTGCATAAATTGTTTTTTGGTATTTATCTAGAATGTTTATTTAATAAACACAAATATTTATCAAATGTGATGGGATTTCAAAACAAGTGTTACCTTAGGCACGGTTTTAGATATGGTTTTATTACAACTCACACGGTAATATGTGTTGTTTGTATATATATATATATATTATACATTATTATATAACGTGCAAATCCAATCACATAATCAACCTTAAAATCTGTTGTATCATTTCATATATAATACCAATTAACTAAACCATGCAGAACTTTGAAGTTTAAAATTGATTCTATACACATTAAAAAAATCACGAAGTCGCTGTTTTGTATTTAGGTGAGAAAAATATGCACCATCATTCACATGTTAAGGAGGTTAGAGGGATATGAATTCCCATCTGTCTGTTGGTTCGGGACATGAATACTTCATAACGTTAGAATCATGAAGATAGGGGACATGCTATTGCTGTTTCTATTGGGTGTTTGCAACAGTTTTTCAATCTCTTAACTTGACATTATTCTATTATAATTGTGTAATAATTGTTTTGGAAAATTCCTAAAGAATTCTATGTTTATAACGCACTGGACTATCCAAATAAACAAAATATTTTTCAAGTGCAAAAACTGTAAATAATTATATTGCGATCATTTATGCATTAGAAGAACTCTGTCAAAACTATTAACATCTCATACCAAAATTACAACATATCTTCACGACTGTCGTAGATGGTACGTACATCACAGAAACTCTTACAACCACTGACGCACAATAAATAATTTATTCCTCATAACGCGTTACAGTAACAAAACCGTCATCATCAGTTAGTTTAGTCTTATATAGCATCTAAATTAAAACTACCCCCCACGAGTGAAGATAAGATGGTTGTGGTATATATCTGTGCTCACCAGTGATGTTAAAACGTTTTGATATATACCTACCCTAACAAGTGAAACTCACATGATTTGGTATTTATCTCCGCTCACCAGTGAAGCTTAAGTGTTTTGGTATATACCTACTCTCACAATTGAAGTAAAAGGGTTATATATATATATATATATTAAACAACAGGTTATTCAAATACAAGAATATTTATTAATTTATATTCAAAGCTTTTCGTTGGTAAACAGTACCAACATCGTCAGGAATTCCTGATGATAACAGTTCCAACATATATGTTGTATATATATATATATATATATATATATATATATATATATATATATATATATATATATATATATATATATATGCTGATACGTATTCCTTCACGGATGGAAAAATATGATGAATAGTTAATATCTGGAGTACATCCGTTCATTCTGTAGTGCATGAATTCGCAGTTCCGACGTTTCGCTAGAATCTCATTCAGCATAGATGAGGTGAACCCAATAACAGTTGAAGAGGGAGTGAGTCTCTTACAGAGGCGCGCAGCGAGCGAGCAAGTGTATATATATATATATATATATATATATATATATATATATTTATATATATATATAATTGAAGCTTACAGGAGGTTCTGGTATGTACCTGTGTCCATAAGGTTTTTGAATATATCTACCTGAACCAATGAACCCGAAGATCAAAGGTTTTGTTATATACCTGTCCTAACTTATGAATATCAATGGTTTTTGTGTATACCTGTGTTCACAGGTGAAGTTTAAAGGTTTTGGTATATACCTGTGCTCACAAGTGAAGGTAAAAAATTATGTAGGCTATATATATATATATATATCACACAACTTCACATCACAACTTTTGATGACTGCTATACCACAAAAATAATTAAATCACTCCCCCCTGATTGCAATCCCTCAGAACTGAGAAGGTGGGAACTATCATACCAGTGGTATACCAAGTCCAGAGAATCCCCTAACCTCAACATCAGATAAATCCATTCATTTTTTTTTTTCTTTCCAAATAGCCTTATCTCTTTTCCCCTGACAGACTTATATAGACTTATATAAACTATAATCACTCATATGTTCATGGAAACAATATATATATCTTTAATCTGTGCATCTGTGACATCTGATTTCTACTCTACATAATCTGTGATTACAATTATTTTATTTCATTCTCTCATATTTCTTTTTGTGTTTTCTCTTCGATTGACAAAGACCACTGTGTGGTTGAAATATATCATTGTTTAAGTGCTTTTATGTGTTTCTATTTCAAGACTACAGAGTGGACTCTTACCAAGGTAAGTCTGTCAGTCTCCTAGTCCAAAAAATCTATATATATATATATATATATATATATATATATATATATATATATATAGCCTACATAATTTTTTACCTTCACTTGTGAGCACAGGTATATACCAAAACCTTTAAACTTCACCTGTGAACACAGGTATACACAAAAACCATTGATATTCATAAGTTAGGACAGGTATATAACAAAACCTTTGATCTTCGGGTTCATTGGTTCAGGTAGATATATTCAAAAACCTTATGGACACAGTTACATACCAGAACCTCCTGTAAGCTTCAATTGTATATATATATACACTTGCTCGCTCGCTGCGAGCCTCTGTAAGAGACTCACTCCCTCTTCAACTGTTGTTGGGTTCACCTCATCAATGCTGAATGAGATTCTAGCGAAACGTCGGAACTGCGAATTCATGCACTACAGAATGAACGGATGTACTCCAGATATTAACTATCATTATATTTCATCATATTTTTCCATCCGTGAAGGAATACCTATCAGCATATATATATATATATATATATATATACAAAATATATGTTGGAACTGTTATCATCAGGAATTCCTGACGATGTTGGTACTGTTTACCAACGAAAAGCTTTGAATATAAATTAATAAATATTCTTGTATTTGAATAACCTATCTTGTTTAATATATATATATATATATATATATATATATATATATATATATATATATATATATATATATATATATATATATATATATATAACCCTTTTACTTCAATTGTGAGAGTAGGTATATACCAAAACACTTAAGCTTCACTGGTGAGCGGAGATAAATACCAAATCATGTGAGTTTCACTTGTTAGGGTAGGTATATATCAAAACGTTTTAACATCACTGGTGAGCACAGATATATACCACAACCATCTTATCTTCACTCGTGGGGGGTAGTTTTAATTTAGATGCTATATAAGACTAAACTAACTGATGATGACGGTTTTGTTACTGTAACGCGTTATGAGGAATAAATTATTTATTGTGCGTCAGTGGTTGTAAGAGTTTCTGTGATGTACGTACCATCTACGACAGTCGTGAAGATATGTTGTAATTTTGGTATGAGATGTTAATAGTTTTGACAGAGTTCTTCTAATGCATAAATGATCGCAATATAATTATTTACAGTTTTTGCACTTGAAAAATATTTTGTTTATTTGGATAGTCCAGTGCGTTATAAACATAGATTTCTTTAGGAATTTTCCAAAACAATTATTACACAATTATAATAGAATAATGTCAAGTTAAGAGATTGAAAAACTGTTGCAAACACCCAATAGAAACGGCAATAGCATGTCCCCTATCTTCATGATTCTAACGTTATGAAGTATTCATGTCCCGAACCAACAGACAGATGGGAATTCATATCCCTCTAACCTCCTTAACATGTGAATGATGGTGCATATTTTTCTCACCTAAATACAAAACAGTGACTTCGTGATTTTTTTAATGTGTATAGAATCAATTTTAAACTTCAAAGTTCTGCATTTTTTAGTTAATTGGTATTATATATGAAATGATAAAACAGATTTTAAGGTTGATTATGTGATTGGATTTGCACGTTATATAATAATGTATAATATATATATATATATATATATATATATATATATATATATATATATATATGATGAAATGTTACTATCTGGAGTACATCCGTTCATTCTGCAGTCCATAAATTCGCAGTTCCGACGTTTCGCTAGAATCTCATCCAGCATTGACGAGGTGAACCGAACAACAGTAGACTCACTCTTCTATATATATATACAAACAGCACATATTACCGTTTGAGTTGCAATAAAACAATAACTAAAACCGTGGCTAAGGTACTTGTTTTGAAATCCCATCACATTTGATAAATATTTGTGTTTATTAAATAAACATTCTAGATAAATACCAAAAAAACAGTTTATGCAAAGCTGGAATAAATTATACAATCTGAGCACCTTGCCTCAGACTCTAAAACACTTTAGTAATTCATCTACATATTCACGCCCAAGCAATTAACACGTCAGTGTCGGTCCATGTCAACCGGTTCCCAACCGTGTGGTCAGTGTAAACGTTCCCGGGGTGCTGTACCCAAGCCGGGTTGATGTTGCTAAAATATCCCTTCGATTGTCCACGGATTTATTGGGCCACAGTGTCCACGTTGCCTTGGATATTATCTTAATAGATTCCCATGGCGCTGTACTTTGGCCGGGTTGATGTTGCTAAAACATCCCTTCCATGAGGTTAATTGACCATGGTATCCATACTGCCTTGGATATTGTCTTACGACCACCTGTTTTAATACTTGATGGACTATTTAAAAAAAATTACTTTTAATGTCTACTTTTAGATTAAATGATTGCATAAAATAAACCTAAAGAGATTTGTACATATCTTAGCCTACTTTATTACACTTGTCTGTTGTAGACCTTCCTCTTTTGATTATTGTGGACAGCCGTTTTGAGAAATGTGTTCCATTACCAACCCAAACCTTAACTGACCTCTTGGCTGTTTTTGGTAAGGGTGGCAGTTGATGGGACACATATCCTGAAACAGTCGCCCTCAATAACAAAAAACCTAAGTTCCACTATAGGTAAGTATGGCATACTAACACATATGTTCAAGGGTTGTTTAAAACTATTAGCTTAAGTGAAGATGGATTCAAATATTAAAATAAAAAATTTTAGGTCTTTAGTTTCGAACCTTTCCTCATTGTTATAACTAAAAGTGGTCAGCACATTTTCAGTTACCTGACTTAATTTAATTAACCTATACAGCTAACTAAACATGAATAATACTGTATTCAGGATATATTAACAATCATCGCTGATGTGTTCAAGTAGTCAGCAACTGTACAGATAGGACATATCTTTTTGTTTGATGTTCTTGTTCTTTGTAAGATCCCGAGCATTACATCCTTTTTCTTTAGTTCCATCTCTATCCACCTACGCTTCTTTAGCGTTCTTTCTACATAAGGATAAACGGGTAGACACTGACCTTTAATCCCGAAGAGTAGGTCTTCTTCTCCGAAGTATTTCTAACCCTTCCAAGGTCATATTCATAGATAGTAATAATCTATTTATTTCCGTTGCAAATCTACGCTTCCAGAATCTTCGGTCTGAGCAGAGAGGAATGGCCAGTCACCTTCTTTTGTTCTAGGATGTTTTCTGATGTTTTAAAATATTATGTTACTTGTTGGTTTTTGTAGATTTAGTCGCTTAAACCGTATTCTTTTCACTTGCTGGTTATAGACGCTCTTAATTTGTGTACGATTCTTTTGGGGCCTTAAGTGCTAGAATTCCTTCACCTCTCCTTCTTGTTGAGGTGGTACTTTTTCGCTTCAGATGTAGCATTAAATTAATATTTATTGAAACTTTACTATTTGCATTTAATAGTTTATTTTATTGTTAACAAATTTAATAAATAGTTTAATTTATTTAATAATAACAGTTCATTAAAAGTTGTACTTTTAATACGAAATATGTATGGGAAACTCCATTATAGACCACCGGATGTTTCTATTTAATTCCTCCCCCTTCCCACCGGGCAAGCTGCTCTTCACAAAACCTTCCCTGCGTGTTACTCTTCATTTTGTATTCCAATTTAAAATAGTTTTTAACAATGTAATTTAACAAGGTTTTTCGTAACACAAACCCGTACGTACACTTACAAACACAGACGAATTATAATCTTTAGTGTAGCATTTATAAAGCAGACAACAAACACTTTATATAAGCATTATTAAACTCCAGCATTGGAGACGAACAGTCGTCCGTTAGTTAAAAAAAAAGAAAAAAAACACTTTACTTTTTAAGGTTATGTTATTTTTAATAAACCTTAAGTAATATTTTAATGTGTTTTATATTATTATTTTTTAAAAAATAAACACATTAGGCATGTTTAGCATAACATTTGCCCCTACAGAGAACGTCTACTTTGGTATACTGCTTGTGGCTCCTCTAGTTTCCCCTACTGCTGGTACTAGGAGACCTTTATACCCCTCCTGATCCTACTTGTACTCCTCTGATACACTGCTTTGTAAGTACAAGGATGTGTATCGCATGAAGAGGCTTGTCTACCTCAGGTGAAAAGTACTGTAGCCACTCTGTACACTTGAACCAATTAACTAACTTTATCCAAGGACAAATGCTAACTCTTTTTTCTAATACTGATGACATGAACAAATCCTTCATAGTAAAAGCACAAAAATATACAACATCCTAGTTTGTACACTTCAATGTCAAACACGCACACACACACACACACAAACAAACACACACACACACACACACACACACACACACACACACACACACACACACACACACATACATACACACACGCGCGCTCGCACGCACACACCTACGTGCGCGTACAAAGCTCACCTTCACCACACAAACCCTTATTTGTATTACAAACACTTCAAAAGCGCGGCTGGTAACAGGGTCTCGTTGTGGGCGCTTGTTTCCTCTATCTGACGTCACAACACGGAATTAGAGGCCGCCCATAAACCTCGACTGTCTTAAATAATTCTGGCTTTTTTAAACGAATGTACAAAGTTTCGCGATAAGCCAGATAAGCCGGCAGCTTTCACTTTAACAAAACCAGCCCTTGAAATATGAAAAGTTTACGTTATCCGAGGCGTTGGTTGAGCCATCATTTCGGATTAGCGTCTTACATTCGGGGCCTCGCAGACGCAATCACTTGTTATTAGGCTGTTGGTTTAAATCTGAGTTATATATTTCGTCTACCAAGTCCATTCGACGCCTTTTCAGACATTCAGATTGTCTCATTTCGTTTCGTTATGCTTGTCTAGATGGCGGTGTTTTTAATCGGCCAATGTGATTTAAAAAGTTTCGGACTGTTACCGTTATTTCTTAATTTTAATAGTCATCGCGTCATTGTCGTTATGGCGATGTTAAACGTGACGAGGTGTTTTCGAACGAGTTTAAAAAAATTATTGCTCCAATAAAATTTTATCATTGAATACTAATATAGGCCTTATTTTAAAGTTTTGTGTATTTTAAAACTGCTCTATAGACTGTGTACATTCCATTCCTCCTTCATGTGCACAGAATATCATTCCTCTCATAGAGCTACTCTCTAATGGGGTTATAAAAAATCGTTTGTCAGCCACACACCATAACAAAAGTTTGAATTACGATAGTGATATTTCTTTTATATTTTTTCTCTTTTTATTTAAATTACTTGTGCAATAATTTCTTCAGCTATTGGAATACTTAGTTTAAAAGTATATTTTATTTTTTTGCTATATGGTTGTAAAGGCAGATGTATGTTAAAGTTTAAAGATTATTTAGCTACACGCTTTAATTAAAGCGATTGATCCAGACGCTATCAAAAGGGATGTGATTTTTCAGTAGCTACTTATAGACTGTACTTAGCCTACATCTTTTTTTTTTTTTTAATTGGAGGCATAAGTAACAAAAAGTAGTGGAAAATCAGAATGTTTAAAGTTTTGTAGCAACTACACCAAGATATAAAGTGAAAATATGTGAACATGTAGTATGAGATAAGCCTTTGCAAGGTGTCTTGAAAAAGGGCTAGGCACTCGAGGAAAGTTAAATATGTTAGGTAGCGCAAACTAGTTGGGCCGAACATCTGTAGCTTCTGTAAGAAAAATATGTCTTTAATAAAGGTTTTGAACCTAGGTTTGATGGCATAAACGTATCTTAGTATAAATTTCAGCAGTTTTAATTGTCCGTGTTAACCTATCTACTCTAATAATAAACATAAAAATAAGGTCAGTTCTCTAGTGAACGAACGTGTATTTAATCTTATGAAATAACTAATTGCCTCCCAGAAATTCTATTTTTCATGTTTAATCCTCCCTCAAGGTGTTTCAGGGGCTGTTTTCCTGTCTTCCTTGATTGTCTTGTCCTCCCAGAACGATGACAACAAACTGTGCTATCTTCATTACTAAGTAATGCGCAAAAGTCTCTAAACAATATTGTAGCATGATTTACATTTTGGTTACCATGTAATCATCCTCAGAGGCATGTCACAGGATATTCTCAATGTAAGTGTATGCCTTTGAGGATGGTCACTTGGTAACCGAAATGTACATCAGGTAAGAATAAAAATATTTGTGGTTAGATTTTTGTATATTATTTATTAATATTAACTTACAGTAAATTCACTTCATCCACAGATGCTTGGAAATAATAAATTGAGTAACGTCGGAGCTTGCTCTTCTACCTGGGTCAAGCTTGCCTGTAGGAGTATATTCAGCACCTCCCGGAGGCTATATTACCCCCATTGATTACTCTTTATTACTTTTTTTAAAACTTGTAATAATGTTTTAAGATAAATAGATATTTTCGTGAAAAATGTCACAGTAGTTCAACTGTTACGTGACTAATAATAAGTGTAAAAGCTTTCTAAAACTCCATTGTTTCAGATTGTGGTATATTTCAATTTAATTTGGTTGTGATTACTTTAAATATTGTTCTGCTGACATTTACATTTGGTCGGGTTACAAAACAAGGTTGTGAGGTTTTCGTCTCATGATATGGAGAATTACACCTCCACATAACCCTCTTGCAGTGAGGTCTGAATCGTCACTAGTCATTTATGAACGGAATTTCTTTTACCTTACCGTAAAAAAGAAAGTAAAATTATAAATTATACAAAAGTTTTTTAAAGTAGCATGCTTTGCTCCTACCCACAACGCTATTTTACAACTTACACAAGCACTTATATGCTAAAACACCGTAGCATGACCGTATCATCCGATGTCTGCATTAAAACCACCGTATCATATTGCTTACAGCGAATCGAATTAGATCAGCAATCCAAAGAAGCCGTATGTAGAGTGAAACGAAGTCTGCACGCTTGCACCATTTGGCAACGTCGTGTTCAGAACTCGTTTCAGAACAATCGCAGACTGGACAGAGGAATGTCAGAGAGAGACGGAACGTTGGGTAAGATCGTGCGTGCGACAGAGACGCCGAGCCTTGCTCTAGTTGAATTAGCCGGGTCTCTTACCTCCGTCCTACTCGAGTTATGACACCTGTTGCCATAACAGATAGGCCGGTAGCAGAGGTGGACGTGTCGCTTTAGTTTTAAATATCAATTAATATGTCAGACCACACAAATTTGTTTATTTTCAGTTGTTAAATTAAACGCTTCCGAGAAGTTTTGCCGTTAACATTATCACCGGGAGATTGCCTATTTTGTTTCAAATTTCTATACATGATATCAAGAAACATTACTCGAAACTAAATATACATAATTCATACACACACACACAGACACATACGATGTGTGTATGTGTGTGTGTGTGTGTGTGTGTGTGTGTGTGTGTGTGTGTGTGTGTGTGTGTGTGTGTGTGTGTGTGTGTGTGTGTGTGTGTGTGTGTGTGTGTGTGTGTGTGTGTGTGTGTGTGTGTGTGTGTGTGTGTGTGTGTGTGTGTGTGTGTGTGTGTGTGTGTGTGTGTGTGTGTGTGTGTGTTTGTGTGTGTGTGTTTGTGTGTGTGTGTGTGTGTGTGTGTGTGTGTGTGTGTGTGTGTGTGTGTGTTTGTGTGTGTGTGTTTGTGTGTGTGTGTGTGTGTGTGTCTGTCTGTGTGTGTGTCTGTGTGTGTGTGTGTGTGTGTGTTTGTGTGTGTGTGTGTGTGTGTGTGTGTGTGTGTGTGTTTATTTTCCCAGCAGTTTTAATTTTTCGATTTTATTCAACCCAATAATATGTAACTTGAAACATCGATCATTTTCACAAATCTCCAGTATTTTTAAGTGTGGTTTATGTATTTTTATGATAGATGTAATTAAAATTAAAACAATGTTGTAAATATGATAATTTAAACAATCCGTATGAATCGATATAACGAGTTACGATATAAGGACTATCAGATAAGTTACTCTCTATCTGAACCCTTCTGTTACCCACTCCTTTTGAAGGGATGATGTATCCGCCTAGAAATCATTATCAAACCCGACCACAGTAGCCACCTCGCTAAAGTGTCACACCATGACCGCAATTTTTATGAAGCGGGAAGTGACCGGACAACAAAATCATTATTCCTCAGTGATGCTAGGAGAAACGATTAACAAACAAGACATGCTCCAGTTTATAAATCAAAAAAGATCTTCGGAAAGAGAAGGATCACGAGGAGGTAATGGTTGAAGGTTCTAAGAAGGTGGTACGGAAGGATATTTGCAGAAGTTTGCTTTCTTATGTTCACCTACCTCTTGAAGAAGTGTAGACGGAAGAGGTTTACAGATATTTTACACACAAAAAACAAAAAAAAGTATGAAAACTTCTGTATGATGATTTCTGTGTAGCATTACTATGAGGGCAGAAAATCTATAAAATCAGTTATTCGGTGTGAAACAATGTTGATATTACATACTTCAGTTACAATTTACCTTGATTTTTTGCAACCTATAGAAGCTTAAGTATGAATACAGTTTCCATATTGTCGATGCAAATATTTTTTAAAATTTAACTTTGTTTACAAAAGTATTGAAAATAAACAAAAACTTCTCGCAGATTCGTAACCGCCTAATCCATATTTACGAAATAAATTAAGCAGCAGTCACCTTGACAACGGTTTGGCCAGACGGTAGTACAAGCAGCATACCAGGGCACATGGAGCACTCCTAGACATGGTTGCATAACCTCCGAATGTTATCCGTTATTCAACCACGCGGTGACAAGAGCAAAGACCTTTCACGAACTAATGTCCGATGTTGAATACACAGAACTGTTTTCCTACACTCTCGTATACAATGGCTACTCCGTTAAGGTCGGGTAGGCCAACTTGTCTCCCGGCAGAAAAGTAAACACATAAATTAGTGCACCGAGTGGGAGAATGAGTTCATAATCCTGTTGCATCATGATTTTGGCATCTGGTCAACATTAAATAGAAACAAGGTGTTTTGTTTACTTTAGGAGCGAACAGGTGTTTCGATGTTGTTTCTTTGCCTGAACCTGCAGTGTTCAATGGGTTGGATAGTGGTTATCTTTTTTCAAACGGATATAACAGCTTCTATTTAGGAGAGAACTTTCATCCAGTGAATATCCTATTGTCTTTGGTCATTTTAGCGGTTCTTTCTTCTTTTTAGCTCTGACTAGTTTCACACTTATTTCTTGAATTACTGCTTTTCAGTATTTATTCTTTTTGTAAACCAAATCACGTCATGTTTTATTTTATTTACAAACATATGAAAACACGGTTGTTAAATATTGTGATCAAATACTGTGGCAACTACTGGCCACTTAAGTAAAAATGTCGGATGAAAAATAACCACTAGAAATATTTAATGGTAAATTAGAATAGAAAACTTATAAATATTTGAAAACATTTTTGTAAATATTTAGTATATAATATGTTTTTCCAATATATTGTGTGGAAAAAATAGGTAAACGTCCTGAATAGTTTTCTAAAAATTAGTTAATGCATTCCCAAGATAAACATTATATTGAGGATTTTATGGAATTTTTCCATATAATAATTAATTTTATTAGAAATATACAGTCTGATATTAAAAGAATTAAAACTAAACAACTAAGGAATATTTCATAAACAGCTTCATAAAACACATAGAACCCTAATATTTTGCAAGAAAATTTTTCTTGTAATAAATTGTTTAAAATGCCATTTATTATTTATAGAAATGAATGTCTGAAATCTCAACTCTTCATTGATGAAGCCTAAAGTTTGTTCCACATAATAACTTTAAAAGTATCGTACTTTTCCAAACGTGACAGTTTCGGGAAAGAATAGAGAACGGTGCTGTCCACTGTAAAACTGTTACAGCCATAAAATATCGGTTGGGGAAGATAAGCTCTGCCGCGATTATATATTGCAAAGCTTATCTGAGATTATTTTTAGGTTAGATGCTGAGTGAAGACTATATAAATAATTTAACAATTTTTCTAAGTAGAGAAATCTATTTCTATTCTTTAATTTGAATTGATGTGGACCAACATAAGGGTGTCATACAATCTTGCCTTGACTTATTATATCCGTATCTTACCACTGCCCTTTTACTCTCATATGTTTCCCGCTTACCCCATTCTCTTCTCTTCTCCCAAAATTACCAAGTTCTTAGAATTGTACAGGTTCTTGACGATTTAAATGATGGTAAATTAAGATTGTTCACCAAACTTACTTTATTTCTATAACCAAAGTTCTTTTCGAACAAAACATTCCACTTAGTATGCTTTTCTTTCTTAATAACGTAAGAGAAATATGGTAGTAGTTAACTTAATTTATATGTTAGTTATCATTTAAACACACATGGGCATGCATGTATGATATAGCTGTAATAAAAGAACATACTGGACAAAAATAACATTTTTATTGAAATTATTTTTATGCATAAAATCAGGGTTTCTCTTACTCTAATGCCCGTCGTATCACACCCAGTACCATACTACTTATAGGCTTATCCCGTGCACATCCGTAAGCATATGCATCTGATTTTCTTCCTTAAGCATAACCTTTCTCACCCCTGTTACGTCTAGGTTTACTCCAGGAAAGCTCTGAATACATGTCAATAAGACGAACAGTTTATCTCGACAAAACTCATACCAGGAGTGAAGGTACAGATGGGGTTAGTGGGGTTCCACGTCTGTTTGTGTTTTGCCGAGTTTAGGCGTAAAAAGATATTTGATGGCAGCCCTAAAATATTATCTCAAAACATGCTTGAAATCAATATTTTAAATTTTATATTTGTTCAAATATATAAATAACACTAAATATAAAATTATTTATTCAACAACGTGATATTGTTTAAGATATCTAACTTGACAAATATTTTATTACAATATAAATATATTTCTTTAGTTATTTATATAATCAAATTTAATAATTTTGCAAATAACCTAAAATTTGAATAAAATAAACTTCTCACTAGGCCAGAGTGACCCAAATCGAATCGAGTATTAAAGGGATGTATTTTACTTAATTATTACGGTTTATAAAATGTGTAACAGAGTGAGCAACACAATTAGAGATAGAAAAAGCAAGGCAGGAAGTGACAGCGACATTTTCTCAGTTGTTAAAACCTTTTCTGTATTATAAGTCAACACTAAGCTAAGGTTACCAATTTAACCGGATGTATCACACTCGAACTTCAGTTCAAACTTGCAAACACGGAAAACCAATCAGCAGACAGGATACTTTGGTAGTTGCGTGACAAACGTGCGCAGAAGCACTCAATAGTCCATTATTATGCAACAGTGTAGTTTTATGTTTAGTGTTAATTATTTAAGGTGATTGTGAATCAGATATTTTTGAAAAATATAGTGTTCAATAGTTGAGTGTTATATTTCCTTTACACGTCTGAAGCAGAGTTTATTAAATAAGGTAACATTTACAGCATTTGTTTACATTTAACTCATTTCCAATTCAGACAAATTAATGAACACAAGTGAGGTTATTTGTAATTGGTGTCATTATGTACCGCCAGTCTTGGCTTTCATTAGTAATAACTTTGGTTTTACTTTGGTCGTAATTTCAACAAAGAATCAAAATATTCCTAAATCGTTATATATATATATTCAATGAAGTCCACATAGCCTAGGTATCTTAACTTATTTGAAAACTTTAAACTAATAAAAAATAACAAACTCGGCTGTTCGTAGCAGGCAGAGTTTATTTATACCAAGCAAAGTAAACACTTTTGTAGAACTACATTTAAGCTATGTTTAAACGAATTGTTGCTTTTTTAAATATTGAATAGGTTTTGTAAAGTTTTTTAATTTACATTTTTCTAAGATTTAGAAACTAGTCAGAACAATTAAAAACTAACTAAAAAAGAGGGAACAAAGTGTTTCTACACGCCGTGAAAGTAATCGGCCTATTTCTTGTAATATTAGGCGTGAACAAAGTTTTTGCTTGAGTGTTGATTTAAAATAAATTTATTTAATAATCGGGCTTCTTGAAATTAATACAATTTGTGTGGTAAATTTTAGTTAAATACATTTTTTGCCAAACTGTTGATTCATTTATTTATATCTAAACCCTTAATTCTTGCAAATAATATTTTACAGAAAAAAATAAAAATTTTGTGTTGAAACTTATTTCACCAAGAAATATCCAAAGTTTGAGTGAGAAAACAATAAAACGTCAAAATTTCATTACTTATTTACACCAAAACCTTTGGTCAAGTTAGTTCTTGACTAACTGATTGTAATTAGTTTGATCCCTTAAGAGTATGTAGACCTAACGTGTAGGCCATTGTGATTACAACTCTGTAGCCTACATTTACCTTGAATTAAACATGTGATTATTGAGAGCTCACAAAATTGGGGGTAGTTTTATGCAAACGAATCTAGCTAGACTGGAACGAAGTTCTGGTGTGACTTTGGTCAAAATATTTTAGCACCTGATTATCGTCGGTAAGCTTGTGTGATACAAAAACGATAAGAAATATTATGACCCTCAAATACTCTAAACTCAATAAACAATTTATACATAATTAACTAACCATTGCCATTTTTCCATCACCAGAAATGCTCCAAAATACTCAATATTTTTGTTATAACAACTCTAACTTGACCGTTCACCTTTTACGGATGTTTTTAAAAAGCTATATTTCATTGTAGTTTTAAATCTCCTTTCTATAAAGAAACTTTTAGTTACAGCTTTGGGTGTATAGTTAGACCCACATTGAGGAAATTTCTTTCACTACTTCAAACCATGTTGTAAACAAAATTTTACCACTGTTATGGTTTAGAACATTTAAAACCTCTTGTTTCTGTGTAGAACTTCTTTGTAGTAAATATTTTTCGAAAAGAATAATAATCAGAGTAGCTAGAAATGTACTAAGTTTATTTCTTTGCAAGTCTATTAATCTCGTTTACATTTCGGTTGCAAAACAACAATCCTCCTGTGCAACTGAAAAGCAAATCTTATTGCAATATCAGAAATTATGATTTGTTTTTGCCTCTAAGTACAATTGCTTTGCAATCTATGTACATAAAATTAGTAAATTGCTTTTGTTTGTTTAGAGGGTGTTTTGTTTACATATTATAAATTAACTTTAGTTTGTTCTAAAATAGGGATTGAGGTTATGTTTTTGTTTTGTTTATATATTAACTACTGTGTCATCAGATTTACAACATTTAAGGTGAAGTAAGTTTTTTTCTTGCTTATACTTAAGTTTAAATAACATTTGAAATAAAAGGAAATGGGTTAATATCTTATAAACTTACATATTCGAAGTATTTATTTACATGCTAACCAATCAAAACAAAGAATAATTGATGAATACAAGTTATTTAAGTGGAGAATTGCTTTTGTACATTTTGACTAATATTTCGTACAGGATTGTAAATAATCGATAAATTACTTCTGCTTATAAAATCCCAATCTCAGTAATATATTGAATTATGGTGACCACTTGTGCACAGAGGTGAATACCTATAGGTGTTCCACTCTCTATTAGGTCATTGTATATTATGGAGGTGTCTGACACTTACACGCTCGTTTGGAAGGAGGTAAGGAGAGGTCAAATAAATGTAGAACCGATGTAAGGGTATATGTATTCCTGCTGCTAGCTATTGGGAAAATCACTCGCGTGGTTAGCGTCGTTTACGCCAAGTAGTCCTTTTGTTCACGAGGATGAGAGTGAGGTATTGTTACAAAGCGTTGTAGCCCTTTTAGGATTAACGTGAAATTGGAACTTTTTTTGAAATCCTAGTTCAATCTAATAAAGGCATGACCATAATTTAATCTTATTTTTTACAATTAAGTTATACTAGCATCGTACAGTCCAATTTATAAATGTTGTTTAATTATGGGGATATTTTGTCACATATTTTTACCCTAAATTAAATAAAATTAAAATACATCTTTTATGTTTTAATTAAATCTTTCTTTACTTATCTATCTTTATTTAAAATGACCTTCGAAACGTTGAAGTTTAAGTGCAATATTTTAGTCGGTCAATTTACCATTGTAAACTGTTCTAACTTCCTCAGCTCTCAGTAACAATAATTAAAATCTGTGAAAAAGTATTTTTTAAAAATAAATTTACTCATTTAATATTTTGGCTCACTAAATTGATTTTTTAAAAGTTCTCTTTCAACTTTAAACAATTGTTTTTTTCTATTCACATGTTTAACATCGATAGGCCATGTACCTGTCTGTTTACATTGCATACTCGTATTTACAAATGCAATATGATGTTTGTACAAATATTAGGCAAGGGCTGAAAGTTTCAGATGTATCCGATTCCATAAATATCAGATCTTGTAGAATTTTAAAGTTCATGAATAACTAAGCCCTTCCGAGGAATGAGATTCAGCGGCACAGTCAGAATTTCGTTGGGGGTGAGGGGG
Organism: Prosapia bicincta; assembly: GCA_036971475.1. NCBI lineage: Eukaryota > Metazoa > Arthropoda > Insecta > Hemiptera > Cercopidae > Prosapia > Prosapia bicincta. Next base: position 66,895,996 of record JBAIZL010000004.1, read on the forward strand.
GGTTAACAACAGGACGGATAACAGCTGGGATGTAATACTCCTCCAAATTAGTGCAGTTACTTCTTTTTACTTTAACAACAAACTCAACAACTGTCTATTTTTAAGGGGTATTCCTGAAGCTTTTATTATTGATTCATTTAAATATTACTAACATTTTAATTTTCTAAACAATAATGCTCCTAATACTTCAGCCACAAACAAATCTAAATAATGTAATAATAACACGTATATATTGGTCAGCCTTGGTAGTTAAATTTATATACGGAGCATGCGCACTTTACCTTTCCCAAATAGGGGCGCGTAGGTTTATTTTCTTTATAGGAATTGCCAGAGAGGCCCAAGCCCCCTGGCTCTTCTCTTAGGTGCGCCACTAATAAGATTCGACACATGGTGGATCGATGACACTGATAACATGTCAGTTTGACAAACTTTATTATAAGAGTTTGAAATTAATATGATTTTTTTGAAAAATTAGTTAATTAAAGTAATTTTTGTAACCTATAACATAAACCCTAAACCCCTCGGTGCGCCCCTGAAACACTGGCATCAACAAAACCAACATCTACGCACTCGTACATCTAGCTGGTGTGTCGCAAAGGCAAGTAGTCGAAAAACCTTTTAGCAACGAAAAGTGGTAACTATAGTTCTATGATGGCTGAAGTGTCTGCCAGCTCAGTATCTCTTCATCTACTTCAGTTTCCACTTATATCGTACACTCGATCACCGAAAATGACAAGCAGCACTGTGACAAGCGGCTGCCTGTGACGCGTCGGGTTGGTTAAAACTACACAGATAGAGTCTGTATGAAGTAACCTGTATTTTGGACATCTATGGGGAAGATATTTCTTATAACAAATATGAATAGTTATTACGTATGTAGATCATCTGTGGCATAATAATTTGATTTTTTAATAACTGAAAAGTAGGCATTGATTTAAATTAATAAAATTAGTTTGTGTGGCAGCTATTGGGCTTTATTGTGCCAGTTACTAAGTTTTAATGTTCCTGTTATTGGGTTTTATTTTATCAGTATTGGGTTACATTGTAGAAGGTTTTGATTTACATTGTGGCAGTTATTGGATTTGATTTTGCTAGTTATTGGGGTTAATTTTGGCAGTTATTGGGTTTAGTTGAGGTTGTTAGCGGGTTTCATTATAAAAAAAAATATATATTTTTTTTGTGCCAGTTATTGCGTTTTATGTTGGAAGCTATTGGCGTCTATTGTAGCAGTTATTTGGTTTTATTGTGGCTGTTATTAGAGTATATTGTGTCAGTTATTTGAGTTTATGGGGATAGTTAATGGATTGTATTGTTGAAGTTATTGGGTGTTATTGAGACAGTTATTTGTTGGTATCGTAACAGTTACTGGGTTTTATTGTGGCTGTTATTGGGGAATATTGTGTCAGTTATTGGAGTTTGTTGGGATAGTTAATGGATTGTATTGTTGAAGTTATTGGGTGTTATTGAGACAGTTATTGGTTGGTATCGTAACAGTTATTGGGTTTTATCAGGTGAGTAATATAGATAAGGCAGCGGTGGGAAGACATGCTAGTAAAGGATAAAGGGCGAATCATGTCATCACGTGTACAGGATCGCGTATCTGAAACAGACCTACTCTATTTTGAAGTTATAAAGTTGTCTCCACCCGTTACAATCCCGTGTAAGAAGAAGAATTAAGGAGAGTAAATGGATTTAGAAAGCCCTGAAGAAAAGACAATAGCCTCCCTTGTAGTATTTGGTATTACAAATAGAGGCATTTTATGGCATCACAGGAGCAAATTATGAAGTATGGGGAAGGTCGCTTACCGGAAGTAGTCCTGGTGTCAGCCGAGGTGAAGATGGCCGTCACCTCGATATCCGGGGTTCCTGTACCGTGTTTCACCTAAACAAATAGGCTAATTTGTGCCTGTAGTTCTACAACTTGTAGTTACTAAAAAATAATCTGGACTAGAGATATTTTTTCACTTCATATTTCATAAGAATAACTAAATGAAAACAAATTATGGAGGAACGTTGGTTATGTCATTTGCGACATTTTGAAAATTCTTGTCTATTTTCACAGCAGACAACGAAAATAATGGTAAAATACACTGTTGAAACTAAAGAGAAATATTTAAACAAAAAAAAAAAACGGAAATATTTTTAATTAGTTTGAGCCTGGTTGATCTACTTCTTATAACGGTAGAGGAAGTCAACATCATTGTCGAAACGCGTCTCACTAAGATTAAAAATTTTTATTTTGAGACTTAGTGATTTTGTTTTTTATATACGTTTTTTACTGAATTATATTCTTTTAACTATATAATACAATACTTACAATTCTGGTTGTAATTTATGTAATTAGGTTTATATAATTTACGATTTGTAATTATTTTTTCGTATTCAGTGCTTATTGAAACATTTAGCCTGGATTCAGAAAAATTGTCTCACGTATATAAGATTTCCGTGCAAGTAATACTAATATAGTAGAGGAAAGTGCCCAAAGTCGGACCCCTCCCATAAAGCGGACCCCCTATCTTTTGGCTCTGCATTCTCCTGGACTCTATCGGAACTATGTGTAAATAGTAACTTCTATTAGTACCACTCTGTAGGGGAGCGCACACCTCGCTTGCTTCACTTGTTGCTTATCAGTCCGCCATTACGTGTTATATATATATATATATATATATATATATATATATATATATATATATATATACTTTATTTACCACTGATGTGGTTAAAGAGGGGCGGTAGAACTGGGTTCTTGAGCTGATAGTACAACGAGTCGTTAATTACAACAGGCATGTCACCGAGTACTCAGGCTTATGCTTTAACAAACTCTTATTGTAACACTGTTCCTACCCAGTAACAGTTCCCATCAGGTATTATAAAGTATAGTAACAATACTATGTAACATTCAAGGGGGAAAGGAACTTGGAGATGGCATGTGAAACGGGACTCAAATTCAAGCATCCGAAGCTGTGTTATATTGTTCCCTGTAACACTAAAGATTAGCATTAAATAGGCTCGGAGCTCTTCTTGACTTTTCCCACTTTGAAACTGTTTCAGTACGTTTCCATTAGAATAGAAGTTGACGGGAAGGGATTAAATTAGGTTTAAAATTGTCTTTCATTTCGTTTCATCCGCTAGCAGAAGCACCTCCAGTAATTCCATTTAGTCTAGTCCTTGAGTTGCAATAACTAAATTAAAATGTTTAATGACGTTAATGAGAGACATAGAAAAGAGTTTCGAAAATATTTATTGGGTATACAAATTCTATAGAAATCTAAATATATTTTTTACAGTAATATTGAACCGTAATTATCAGTAACTATAGGGTGCATTTGGTTGACTACGATCCAAAATAGATAATGAAAAACTGAAACCGTGTTAAATAATGTTTAGATATTGTTTTACCTATTCTATGAGCTACCAACAAACTCTACTGTAACATATTTTAATTTTATATTTTTTCATGCAATGTCAGTAGTTTTGTAAATTATGTTTTGTGTTGATAGTTGTTCATAAATAGTGTATAAGAAATTACGTGTTGTTTTAAATGCACATAATTAATAAATGTTTAGCTACTTGAGGAGATTTCAGTTTGGAATAGAAAAGTAGAGAGATGCTTTAAATTTAAATAAAAGGTTTTATAAATTATTAATAAATAATAGACATAAACCTGTAATATAATGATATTGTTTTATTTTCCTGTAAACACTATCTTATAGTAGCACTTAATTTTTTTTTAGAAAATTATTTGCAGTTTAAAAATAAAGAAATTATGATATGGAGAAATTTAAATGAGAAAGAGTTATAGTTTCAATAGACGGACAAAACACTGATGACTGTGCTCTGTTTAAAGTCTCCAAGACAGATTATGAGGTCACGGAACTTGGTTGAAATCTCTTCGGGCAAACTTCGCTTAGTTGTAGTTTAAGTTTCTTGGGAGTTTTTATCTCTCTAGTTTGTTGGTTAGAGGAAGTGTTTAGACATTATAAACTATACTGATAAAAGTGGAACAAAATGTTTACGAAATTGAAAACCACAGCACCGCCATTATCCGGGTGTATTATGGTAAAAACATTTTTCCTTAATATTAAATTTTTACTTTAAAACGCTGTAAGGTTTGTTGAACCTTTTGTTTTATTAATTGTAGGTATTGACAGCTTTAAGTGCATTAGACATCATAGGCTAATATAATTTGGATTTAAACGTAAAAATGTAAATTTATGTCTATTCGGTGTTAAATAGATGCAGTTTAAAATACAGTTCCTGTTTCGGCGAACTGCGAGAGGATGGGTTAGGCATGCTTCATCACTCCTCCAAGGAGCATTTCAAAATGATAATTTCTGTTTACATTCATTTTTGAGCTATTGTTCTTTAAAGAGCGACTGTGCACACCCGTCTTGGGTGACGAAACATATATGGCATTAAAGTCATTTTTTTGAATATATTGTGACATTAGATATTTTGCATTTTGCTGATATTTTCTGTTCGTTTAGAAAATATAGGCTACCTTTTGAGGTTTTAAGGAGATCAGCCAGAATGATTACCCTTACGAAGGATAAGAAAGGGAAGTGAACAAAGGTTTAAAGGGCTGGACATAAAATTCTGGTAAATGTGCAGCGTTGATGTTGGTACCACATGTGTAGGGTCTGATCTCAGATGTGGTGTTAAAGAGGTATCTACCACGTGCGCTACGTTTTAAGAAGGAGAACAGAGGAAACTAGGTGGGTCTAAGAAAATGACATAATGATCTGGAAGTGGGAATAGTGGGGAATTATGGGCTCTGCATGGAAGGAGCTGCTTACCTGAACTAGACCTACTCTCAACGTGGTTAAGAGAGATGTCTACTCGCTTCCTGGTATAGGCTGCTGACGTATCGGATATCTTATCCAGAGCTCCGTCCAAGAAAATAGATAAACTCGACGCCGAGCTCGGCCGTAAACAGTCTGAGTGTAAAGCCGTTGTCAAACAACCGTATCGTACGTCGTCGGGTAATAGAGTTAAATGGAGCCAATGGAACCGGGCGTTCCCATATCCGGGCGAGAGTTTTTACCTGCCACGGGGGAAAAAAGGACAACTTATCTAGTCGCAGCCTGAATAATGTATCAAGACTTGGAAAAAACTGGATCGTCTGATCAGACAATTATCCGGACTAATCCATCCATTACCTGTAAATGCTGGTAGTTCTATTCTTCCGCGCTTGTCACTAGTGTCGCTCGCTTGTGGCGCGCTCTATGTGAAATTGATTAGTTTTGTTCATGTCCGATAGGGGAGCGGACAGTTCGGGCGACTGAAAAGCCGAAAGACAAGAAAAAATATTATAAATATCACATGATGCACTTGCATCAATATGACTTTACAATGGATAGACAAACAGGTACAAATATGCCATATTTTCCTTTGAAATTACATTTAAATGTATTAAAATTTTTTTTTTAATTCGATATTTCTACAACAATTATAGCAGTAAACGTGATCGAACATCTATTGTAGACTCAAAACAGACTAAATACGACGTTAAGTAGACTATTTACGCTAGTCGTAACCAATATAAGCACAAACTATATGCAGACCCAAACAGATAGGTTTCGCCAATTTGTAACCAATTTATCGGTAATTGAAAATGTTAAATTGTAGTGATGGGAAGTGGCCTAAACAAAGGTATAAATAAAAATGAAAATATAAATAAATAAATTCCAACAACAATCGCGTAAAAGAGGAAAGAGCGATGTGAGAAGAGGCTGTCGTGGTAACAGCCTCTTGTTCAAGCATGACGGAAGTCACCAAGGCGGGAGCCACCATTTCGAGGTTAGATTCGGGGGTTGATCCCATGTACCGGACGGTTGTATATTCTCCCCTAAATTTGCATCTAACTTTGTGTTCTCTGGATGAGGTATTTATCGGCGTTGATGTAGGCGCCATCAGTGTTCATATTTTCAATTTTTAATTTCTTAAAAATATTTCCCACACCGTTAAACTGGACAAAATTGTTTGAACAAATAAAACAATGATTCAAAATATGAAAAGGAATTTTTTGTTTATAGGCTAATTTGTAACATTTTGTTTGGAGTTATAATAGAAGTTCTAGCATAGGCTGTAGCGATCATATATGTTCTCGAATTCAGGCTACGTTTGTGTTAACACAAGAACAGTAAAGGTGACACTGAGGGCAGTAAGCATTTGTTTGGTAACGAGGCAGTAACAGTGTGGATATGTAGGCCTAAGTCGAAAGGGGTTACTTTCTTAAATTATTTTACTTCTTTCACTTCAGACTGCAATTGGAATTTTAGTTCTTTAAATACCACCGAGTGAGCCGTTGTCATTTTTATACTTTATATTTAAAGTCATCAGCCATCAATACACACACACACACACACACACACACACACACACACACACACACACACACACACACACACACACACACACACACACACACACACACACACACACACAAACACACACACACACACACACACACACACACATACAATCACACACACACACACACACACACACACACACACACACACACACACACACACACACACACACCATATACGTGTGTTTGTGTGTGTGTGCGCGCGCGAGCGCGCGAGTATGTGAGTGTTAATGTAAGTGTTTTGACCTTGACTTATAACGTCAATAGCCTTTAGTACATACAAACAAATCAACTACTGTGGGGTACTTGCGTCACAAAATAATATATTCCATATCTTTAAACATGTGTCAGCAGCCATCTTTACACAGATGTCTCTCGTGGTCACGTTTTCTGAACTTCCATTTCGGGTTTGCGTCCTATTCCACGTTTCTACCTATCACAAAACGTTTTATTGTATAACTATAGCACTCTAGCTATAACAGGCGTAGTTTAAATCTGAACCGTTAATTTTACGATAGAGCTGTATATTATATTAATATATCAAGTTATTTATATATAGCTAGGGCATATGTAAGGTAATGTTGACAAACAAAGAGCAATTCGAAACAGAGTAATTTTGAAAAAGTGAATTTATTAAGAATGAAGAATGTTATTTTGAAATTAGAAGAGAGATATAATTGTGTGCTTAGGAAATAAAATGTTTACAAGAGTTAATTTAAAATAAGAAATGTTTATTAAAGGACTTTAAATCTAAATTAAATTCATTATAATATATGTATGTCAAAGATATATGGAAATAATAAGTGAAAGTGTTTCAATGCAATGAAGTAACTAAAGAATATTGTGTAAAGGTATAATAGTATGTGTCAATACAAAATATTTTATGAATGTAAAAGAAAAGATGATTCTAGATTTATTTGTTAAAAAGTTTAAAATTTTTGTTTGGAAAGGATAGTAAATCCAAGAAATAATATTGTTTATATTATGTTAATGTCGTATAAAAAAAAAAAAAATTTTTTTAGTTAAACAAATTTTGTTATAATTATGGAAATGAAAATAATAATAAAAGGGGTTATTATATGTTTCTTTTAAAGAAGGATAGTTTGGTTGCTAAATTAAAAGTCATTAATAAATTATAAAATTAAATCAAAACATCAGTAAAAAAAAGGAAATGACACAATTTTTTTTTCAAGAGGGGGGAAAAATATGTAACACACTTTAGATGATGTTACATATTAAATTGGCAAGGTTCAGAAAACAAACGAGAATGTATTCAAAAATTTGTAATAATGTACAACTGTATAAAAAAATTGTAATGTATGAGAAATATTTTAATGAGATCTCTGGTTGATAGTGACATCTAACGGAGAATTTTAAAACAAGTAATTAAAATCAGGATGCGCCCGCCCGGATGCGCGGTAGGTAGGAAGGTTGCTCGCAACTACAATTTAAGGCCTCTTTTAGCCAAGATGTAATGGGCAACGGACGTGTCCGAGAGCAAGAAAATTTGTATTTTGTTTTCAAAGTTTAATTTAAACTTCCTTTTTAAAACATGTTATAATCGTGGGATAGAAGACAGCGTACGTAACCAAGTACAAAGATGGGACGCTGAAGTTACCGATGACATTTCCTGAGACTTTCCACAAGGAGGATGTGAGGTTACGACATGTGAATACAGCTAAGTGGACGATTTAAGACTTTAAAGATTTATTTCAAAATTTAAAATGTTATACAGCATAACTCAAACTATAGAACCTTGAACGTTTCAACTCATTTACATAACTGTAATTTACGCATATTTTGGTGCAATTGTGTTCACCTTGAATTATAAAATTTGATTATGAAAAAAAAGCAAGTAAACTCGAGTGTAGATTCATTTACAGCCATTGATTGATTAATTGATTGTTTGATTGCTATCCTTAAAAATTCATAAGTAAAATTATTAAATGTTCCGTAACTGAATGTCAAGAAATTTGTATCATGATTATAACTTATCTTATATTTTTTTTCTGTTGAATAAAAAGAGTATAATTTGCTTTAATTGAATTTAAAAGAGTAATTATTTAACCAGCACTCAATTCCTTGCATTTCAAGTTAATAAGCCTTAAGATTTAATTTAATGAGACTCTGCTAGTTTAAATAATTCAACCTTGTATTTTAAAGTATTTTAATGTAACGGAGTTCTACCATCAAGAGCGTTACAGATAGACGGTTATTATTACGCCTACACTGTAAGCTAGAACTTAAAACTAAAACTTAAACTAAAAGAATTAAATTTAATAACAACGTTACACCTTAAAAAGTCAAAAACCTTAGATGTATTATTTTATTTTTACAACTAAATTTATATACCCTATATATATAATAGCTATATATTATAATTACATATATACATATGCTGATACGTATTCCTTCACGGATGGAAATATATGATGAATAGTTACTATCTGGAGTACATCCGTTCATTCTGCAGTCCATAAATTTGCAGTTCCAACGTTTCGCTAGAATCTCATCCAGCATTGACGAGGTGATCCCAACAAAAGTAGACTGCGAATTTATGGACTGCAGAATGAACGGATGTACTCCAGATAGTAACAATTCATCATCATATATATAAACTTTACATGTAAATATAAATTCTACCCAGGATAGATATAAATATAGCTAGGATAGCCTAATTCATTTTATACTATATTAATTGTTAGGGTTAAATGTTTTCAATTATAGAACAATTTAATTTTGCTTTAATTATGAAATAAGAATATTGTTATTTCCTTTAATAAAAGAACCCTCGACGTTTTCAATAAAACTCTTAATATTTTGCTTACTCTATATATTTATATTGTATTTAATAAATATCGTTTTCTATGACACATTTCCATTACTGATATTACTGGTTCGTATGTGTTTAATTTTCCTAGTCGTATATTTATTTGATTTGGTAAATTATTTTCTTAAATAACTTTTTTCTGATTTCCAGTGATTATTATTATGCCATTTACTTGATTTTTATGTTTAAATTTTCTCATTAAGCTTATTTTCAAGTTAATTTTGTACGCATTCGTTGGACAACAAAACATATTTTCTGCTTAGATTGATCATAATCTATTTATATGTTTAAAATAAATGAATGTTTTTAAACATTTAATAAGTGTATGAGTAAAACCTGCAACTAAAAAAACAAGGCAACATAGAAACCATTCAGGCAAAACAAGCATATTGAAGAACATACAGGACAACTGTACAAAGTAAGAGTATTGAAGAAGATACAAAACATATCGAGCTTGAATTTTTTTAAATATTGAAGAACATACAAAAATAATATACAAAGTAAAAGTATTGAAGAACATACAAAACATATACAAAGTAAAAGTATTGAAGAACCTATAAAACATATACAAAGTAAAAGTATTAAAGAACATACAAAACAAATACAAAGTTAAAGTATTGAAGAACATACAAAACATATACAAAGTAAAAGTATTGAAGAGCATACAAAACATATACAAAGTAAAAGTATTGAAGAACATACAAAACATATACAAAGTAAAAGTATTGAAGAACATATACAAAGTAAAAGTATCGAAGAACATACAAAACATATACAAAGTAAAAGTATTGAAGAACATACAAAACATATACAAAGTAAAAGTATTGAAGAACATATAAAACTTATGCAAAGTAAAAGTATTGAAGAACATACAAAACATACAAAGTAAAAGTATTGAAGAAGATATAAAACATATACAAAGTAAAAGTATTAAAGAACTTACAAAACATATACAAAGTAAAAGTATTGAAGAACATATGAAACATATACCAAGTAAAAGTATTGCAGAGCATACAAAACATATACAAAGTAAAAGTATTAAAGAACATAAAAAACATATTCAAAGTAAAAGTATTGAAGAACATTCAAAACATATACAAAGGAAAAGTATTGAAGAAGATATAAACATATCTAACGTAACTTTTTTTAAATATTGTAGAACATACAAAAAGAATATACAAAGTAAAAGTATTGAAGAACATTCAAAACATATATAAAGTAAAAGTATTGCAGAAGATATAAAACATATAAAAAAAGTAAAAATATTTAAGAAAATACGAAAGTTATTTATTCAAAACATATTGAAGAACATACAAAAGCTATATACAAAGTAAACATATTGAATAATATACAAAACATGTGTAGCAAGCAAACTTACTGAAAAATATAAAAAACATTGGAAACCGCACTTTCCTAAATAACCAGATTTATCCAGTGTAATAAGCTCAGTGACAGCCTGTCCTCTCAAACGACTCACTGATCATAAATTTGATGATAAAAGCTCTAAACTTCACCAGTTGTGGAACATCAAGTTGGGAGAAACGTTTTCTTCACGGGCTGCTGTACCGGGAAACGGGTTTAAGCCACAGTGAAGGCGATAAATATGAATAATGTGTCACGAGACACAGAAACCGTGACATAGTTTTCAGACGTGCAAGATTTTCCAAGTCGTTTTAGCACTGCGCCGTTCCTAAGTCTAATAGACGGCGCACCACTATAACATCTGTAAGTAGGTAGCTATGACGTGTATAGGCTGTCGCTTTCTTGAATATACTTGAATACTAATAGTGCCTCATCAACTGGCGCAAGTTGTCCTTAAGGACAGGATATAACAATGATGGAACATTTATTAAAAACTAGTTCCAGTGTATTGTTAACACATATTTATGTAATTCCTTGGCTTATTTTAATTTCAAAACATATTTGCCTATTTTTATTATCAAACAAAATTTATATTGAATTGTTTATATAATCGTCAAAGATATTTCCATATATTTATTATTAAACACATTTACATATTTTTATTGTTGAACATATTTGCATATTTTTATTGTTTACCATATTTGCATATTTTTATTGTTGAACATGTTTGCATATTTTTATTGTCAAATAAAAATTACATTCTAATTACATATATAATCGTCAAAGATATTTCCATATATTTATTATTAAACAAATTTACATGTTTTTATTGTTGAACATATTTGCATATATTTATTGTTGAACATATTTTGCATATTTTTATTGTCAAATAAAAATTACATTGTAATTGTATATATATATATATAATCGTCAAAGATATTTCCATATATTTATTATTAAACACATTTACATATTTTTATTGTTGAACATATTTGAATATTTTTATTGTTGAACATATTTGGATATTTTTATTGTTTACCATATTTGCATATTTTTATTGTCGAACATATTTGCATATTTTTATTGTTGACATTATTTGCATATTTTTACTGTCAAATAAAAATTACATTGTAATTGTATATATAATCGTCAAAGATATTTCTATATATTTATTACTAAACAAATTTACATATTTTAATTGTTGAACATATTTACATATTTTAATTGTTGAACATCTTTTCATATTTTTATTGTCAAATAAAAATTACATTGTAATTGTATATATATTCATGAAATATATTTCTATATATTTATTAATATACGAATTTTCATATTTTTACTGTTGAACATATTTGCATATTTTTATTGTTAAACAAATTTACATATTTTCATTGTACAACATATTTGCATATTTTTAGTGTCAAATGTATCTTCATACAAACATATTTTGACCTTTATGTGTTACACATACTTGCATACTTGTGTTGGTAAACATATTTACATATTTTTATTGTTTAACATATTTGCATATTATTATAGTCAAACCAATCTTCAAAAAAAAATGGTTTGATCTCAATGTGTCAAAAAATATTTCCATATTTTTGTTGAATAACTTATTTGCATGTTTTTTATGTCAAAGACATTTGATTAATTTTATTGTTAAACATATTTAATTATTTGTATTGTTAAACATATTTGTTTATTTTTATTGACAAATTTATTTGCTTATTTTTATTCCCAAAACACAATAAGGTATTGCATGTCTTTATTGTTAAACATTTATTATATTTTGTAATCTCTTTATGAATGATGTTTATTGAAGCCGGATTAGATTGTTTACTAAGGCCAGGATATTTGGTTGACAGAGACGGAATAGTATGTTTACTGGCATTCAAGTCTATTAAGAAATTGTATATTTTATATACACCATTGTATATATTAAGTAGAGAAGAGAAACACTTTAATAAAAAAAGAATATGACGTCATGTATGTACCTGAGGAACAGCTCGAGCCCAAATATAACCAGTAGCTATCTAATTCAATTAAAAGTTTTGTAGAGCGCGTTTCGGCCATTCATTCTTAACCTATGAGAATTTTCTAAACTAAAATTGTAACAATAGCATAAATGGTACCTACTGCACCATGTAGAACTCAACTTGTTAATCATTTGACACGATCCCTCCGGTGTAGTAGATGTTTATGATCTGATGTTTATAAATTTTAATACTATATATTATATACTATATATATATATATATATATATATATATATATACTAAACTATATATTTTTAGTTGTCCTATATGTATAAAAAATAACCATTTGAAAATAGAGGGTTTGATTGGTTTCTTGGAAAATTTATAAAATAATACACATTTTTACGCTACGTTAAATTTGTTCTGCATGTAAAACGAAGTAATAATATTTTCCGTAAATACAACCTAGGGGATCTCGTTACCGCCAAACTGCAATAATTGAGAAGCCACGTGGCGTCGCGTACAGGCAGCCTACACGTGCGCTGCTGTGTGTCTGCTCAGGACTGAACGGGCACGGTCTAAGAGCCACTTAACCCGTCCAAACAAGTTGTGTGCGAAGAGAGTTAAGATGGAATTTATGCCCATTTCCTAGATTTTATTTTTTGAAAAATATTTAGAAAACAATGATATATTCGGAAAAAAATATGTATCGCACAAAATATGACAAAACCCCTAATTTTTGCTTTTACCACTCTGTATTGTATTTTACAGTTTGGCGGTGTTTGATTTTAGCATCGTGCTTACATTTTTCTTTTTTGTTTCAGGTAATATAGTCTGCAATCATAGGAGAAGTTATAAGTTGTAGCTAAGGTAAAACTATACTTCTAATATAAGATTTACTTCAATATGTGTTTGAATTTTTAATAAATAGGGGCTTATAGTATTTTACAAAGTTTAAGATATTTTTTTAATATATTCATATTGAAAAACGTTCGTTTAACATTCTTTAATGTTTAAATAATAAAACCTATACATATATATATATATATATATATATATATATATATATATATATATATATATATTTATAAACCTAACGCACATTTCCTGAATACATTAAAAAAATATAAACTTAGACAATTAGAAGCGTCTACCACTGTACTTAGTAGATATAAAGCAACTAATAGCTTTACGTAATGATAAAATCTCTACCAGAGGGTTGAATAGAGTTTCCGAAAGTTTTAACTAAACAAAACTGCAAGAAATGTAAAGGCTTGAATAATTTACTTTTTTTATTATTTATAATTATTTGTATGATAATTTGATTATTTTTTATTCATTTATTTACAATTAAAGACAAACATTTGATATTTGTGAGGTTAGGAACTGTAAAAGTATTTAAAAAATAATGATAAACGTACGGGTGATATAGAATTGGTCCCACGGTCTGTGAGGGTCGTAAAAAACGTCGGTTGAATTTGGCCCATGGTCAGATCGGAGGTAATGTCGAATTGGGCCCATACCTATACAATCATGACCTACAAAAGGGAATGCTCGCATCCACCTTAGCTTTATGTACATTCAAACATCTAAAATAGATTTTTGGTTATGGCCAGATGGTGGTCAAACATCTATTTTAGACGATTGAAACATCTCCTTTTATCTCAATATAAATAATCGTGTAATAATATTGTATGTTATATGATAAAACCCCCAGCCCCACCCTTGCCAGGTGGCATTGGAACGGCTCAGTATTACCCCGTTATAGGGTTAACAAAAACGGAATGCTTACTAGACCTGACGAACACTATGATATTGTGTAGGATTATTCGTAAGTTTAAATAATAACTAAACAAGGAAAGAACAGCATTTTTAATGAATTTTATATTTCTTTATGTTTTAGTAAAGTTTTATTGCATTTATTTGCTTCCATTATGTTTTAGTTTTCAATTCTATCGTACATTAAAATAAAAACGAATGTCTGATCAATTAAGAAAACTAATGTTGCCCGACTGACCAAGGGCCCAATTCAACGCCGATACTTTGAGAGTTGACGGTAATCCGTCTAGGGATGTTTTGACCGTGGGCCCAGTTCGACCGTGTCCAAACTTATACTGGCCAGACATAAGAAAGACTATGATAAATCGTGTAGACTGCACTACGCTATCAGTAACAATTGAACTCTGTTTTGAATATAAGTCATAAGGTGTTTTTTTCACCAGAACAATGTTCTCTCTAACAGGTTATGTGAGTATGGTCTTAGAATTTTAGGGATTTTTGTATGAATAATTAGGTAATAGAACACTGATAAACGGATTGTTGCTGGTTGTTTGTTGTGCGACCAAGGATTTACAGTAGTTTGCGTTTATTGTTATTCTATTTTAGTTATTTTAATGTCATTATATGATAACGGACACTAACTCAATCAATAATTTATTTTAACATTATCGTTTCAGTGTGAAATTAATCATCATGGATGCGGATTACTAAATACGAAACTTTACTATACTTTAGGATTTGTCTAGTTATACTCATTGATGATGATGACTAGTTATCAAAACGCGTATGAAAATATAAGGTAGGGATTGTGAGTTGGGGGTCACAAACTGTTATTTAATTATTAGTTATGATCCCAACCTAAAATAACATCCTAGTATCTTTAGTTTTGTTTGCGAGGTCTTTCAACATTTTGTTTTAATTTCGTAAGTCGTTAATTGTAAGAAAGAGCGTGGGGTTTATATTTTTAAGTCACTTGGTTAATTTGGTAATAGGTTGTGAAATATTATTGTACAGTAATGCTTATCTGAATAGTGGGCGTGGCCATTTTCCATTGTTGAGTACAGCCTGGTCATTTGATTCATCAGTCAGGTGTGTAGGCTAAGGAAGGGAGGGACGAAATGGTTGTTGATAATTTCCCTCTATTTCTTTATATGTCTTTAATCTTGCAAAGTGTGTTTGCACAATGTGCATTAAGGCTTTGTAACATATTTTTCCTTGTTATTAAGGCTGTTACTGTTGTGAGGGACACTTCATTCCTATTATTTTGTCCAATGCACTGCATGCGTAGGAAAGCATGTGGTCTGAATAACTCCCGACTGAATACCGCGTGTTCGAATGTCCGTTGCAACTTGTTTACATTGTTTGCAAAATGTCGGTTTCTTGTTTGACCTGAAAATTGTCTTGAATGTTTGTTTAATATTGTCTGTTGATAATTATTTTACTGCAATTATAATAAATTATCTTCGGTTTTTCGGCGTATGCGATAAACTGTAATGTTTAGACCAGGGGTCTCCAACCTTTTCTACCCAAGGGCCACACCGAAAACATTTGGAGGAAAGGTGGGCTGGCAATATTTCAGGGCAGAAAGTCTAGGCCCCCCCCCCCCGATACACCCACGACGTTTTTTCTGATCAGTGTTGGTTTTTGAGATTTTCTTGCTTAGTTTTTACTTGTTTACAACTATTTTTACACTTATAGAGAAAAGAAGCGGCAAGTGAAAGACGAGTACTGCACTGTTACTTAATAGTAAAAATACCTTAAAGGAATTATTTAGGAATATTTATTTACGACTCGAGTAGTATTACGACAGTAGTAGCCAATCACTGAGGAAGGCCGAAACTAGTCCGTTGTGAACTAGTGTGTTTGTTTATAAAAAACTAATTTTTGGGATTGTTGAGATTTTGAGTTAACTATTTTGACTTTTACCTTTAGGAAATATATTACCAAATATTTTTTTTCTTTTTCAGTATGATAGCTTTCTCCGGCCCAAAAAATTCTGTTCGTGTCCTGGATGAGGGCCGTAGTTTGGAGACCCCGGGCTTAGACAACAGAAAATATCCGTTTGTGTTTTCTATAATATGGCAGCGAAGGCAGAATAGGCCTATAAAGAATTTTATAATAAAACCGCATTGTAAAAATACATTTACTTCTATTTTTTTACAGAAGAAAATATTACACAATTATCTTTAAAACCTCCTTTTAAAATTATCAAACAATTTATCAATTACAATAAGTTAAATAGTTTTTAAGATTTTAAAATTAAAATGATTTTTTTTTTAATTTTGAAATTTAAAGATTGTGATTGAGTTAACTACTAAACTAAGTAGAACTTGAAACTAAGGATCGAATCTCGGTAGCACCAAAGAATTTTAATGTTTTTACCGGCCCTCAAGTTTGACTCAGCCTGTTGAAATAACCTAAGGTAATAATAGGGAGGGTTGAAGCGTATTTCTGGCCTTGTTATCACCCAGATGGCCCAACTTAACCTGTCTCTCCCAAGGCGTCGTAATGTTAAAAAATGGGGCGTTATTTTATTGAAAGTGATGTTTAATTGGTTAAGTTATAAACATTCGCAGTTACATTCAAGTAAAATTAATTAAACTGTTTTGAAATAGAAATATTTTAAACAGGTAAAAGTACCTTAAATGAATATATTACGTAATTAAACAACAAAAGCTGTCTTTTAAGGTTCACACAAGATGTCTAGTGTGTTATGTGGTCACTTATCAGATTGTTTCAGAATCGAGTCTGATTAATTAACCAATCGACATTAACGAGTGTAGACGGACTAATTTAATCAAGGCCTCATTAAGGAACATTAGAGATCAAGTTATTCAGAAGCAGGTATCAGTCTATGTACGCATGAGCTAACATCGCCAACATTGCTAATTAGGAGCAAAACTAATCTCCGACCGTTACGAACGTGTGAAATAATTGCGAGAACTACTAGTGCTTTCGAATTACAGTGGCAATGCGGCTGTTATTACAACGATATATAAGTCTGTATTACATTAAGAATGTCGTTTTGAACTCTGCTACAAAGCTCTTGCATATATAAAGGCACTGCACATATCCTAGCGCAGAACCTTTGCTGGTTTTGTTAGGAGCGGTTGTCACACATGAGGAACACAAGGAATCTCCCCTGTTGTGTTGTAGGGAAAGCTCATCGCTGAGGAACTTCATTCCTATGGAAGTCAGAACTATTACTATTACGAACTTATAATAAATCGAACTACTTCTAATACGAACTACTTATATTAGAATACTATTTACACTCATTTACTCATTTTAGAACTTCTACTAATACAAACTGCTACTAAGACGAACTAACACTCATACAAACTACTAACACGAACTATTCTACTCATTTTATAACTTCTACTGATACGAACTGCTACTAAGACGAACTAGCACTCATACAAACTACTAACACGAACTAGTCTACTCATTTTATAACGTCTACTGATACGAACTGCTACTAAGACGAACTAACACTCATACAAACTACTAACACGAACTAGTCTACTCATTTTAGAACTTCTACTAACACGAACTGCTACTAAGACGAACTAACACTCATACAAACTACTAACACGAACTAGTCTACTCATTTTAGAACTTCTACTAATACGAACGGCTGCTAAGACGAACTAATACTCATACAAACTATTAACACGAACTAGTCTACTCATTTTAGAACTTCTACTAACACGAACTGCTAATAAGACGAACTAACACTCATACAAACTACTAACACGAACTAGTCTACTCATTTTATAACTTCTACTGATACAAACTGCTACTAAGACGAACTAACACTCATACAAACTACTAACACGAACTAGTCTACTCATTTTATAACTTCTACTGATACGAACTGCTACTAAGACGAACTAACACTCATACAAACTACTAATACGAACTAGTCTACACATTTTATAACTTCTACTAATACGAACTCCTACTAAGACGAACTAACACTCATACAAACTACTAATACGAACTAGTCTACTCACTTTATAACTTCTACTGATACGAACTGCTAATAAGACGAGCTAACACTCATACAAACTACTAACACGAACTAGTCTACTCATTTTATAACTTCTACTAATACGAACTGCTACTAAGACGAACTAACACTCATACAAACTACTAATACGAACTAGTCTATTCATTTTATAACTTCTACTGATACGAACTTTTATTAAGAAGAACTAACACTCATACAAACTACTAACACGAACTAGTCTACTCATTTTAGAACTTCTATTAATACGAACTGGTACTAAGAAGAACTACCCCTCCAACAAACTACTAACACCGACTAGTCTACTCATTTCATAACTTCTACTAATACGAACTGCTACTAAGACGAACTAACACTCATGCAAACTACTAACACGAACTAGTCTACTTATTTTATAACTTCTACTAATACGAACTGGTACTAAGAAGAACTAACACTCATACAAATTACTAACACGAACTAGTCTACTCATTTTAGAACTTCTATTAATACGAACTACGTGTTTGAGGAAAAGAAGAACTAACACTCATACAAACTACTAACACGAACTAGTCTACTCATTTTAGAACTTCTATTATTACGAACTGGTACTAAGAAGAACTACCACTCCAACAAACTACTAACACGAACTAGTCTACTCATTTTAGAACTTCTATTAATACGAACTACTTGTTTGAGGAATATGAGTGTCAGCTACTAAAATGATTAAACTATTAATTATTTCATAATTTAATTATATTATGTAATATTTATTATTTAAATAAATAATTATAATAACTCTTTTTATGCATTTAAGATGGTTCAGAAGAGTAGAGCCACTTTACTTAGGCCATACGTTATTCAAGGAGATAATGTGGGCAGCCCCAGGCTGTAACCTCCCATTGTTACTCTAGGTTTGTCGCTAATTTACCCAATTTAATGGGTCTGAGTCGATCTTGGAGATGTAAACAAAAATCTTTTGGCTTCTTTCCAAATCGAACTAAAGATCATGAGCTTAGTAGACCCACCTGACCATCCAACCATTCCTGTGAACCTAACGTAAATTATGTTGTAGAAGTACTGTATGTACAGCTACGATGCACATTTAGACGCAATATTGGAATAGGGTTTAATGCATGGCAAATATGAAATCTGTGTAAGGTTTTCAACAGAATAAAAATAAATATTATATATTTTATAAAGTCCCGACAAACCCTAGGTTACCATCCCTTAGGGAGATACAATGAAGTAACATAATTAGAGGTGTGTAATCTTAAATCCTCTAGAGGCGGACGGACTTGTAGCGTTCAAGGCAGATATGATGACAGACAAAAGTATCTCAACACCATGATAATGTATCATAATATAATGTGTAAGTGTATTCCTTCAAGGTAATCGACGAGGAATAAAGGTCGTTTTCAATGTCGTTCAATGTCGTCCCTTTCAATGTCGTTTCAGGGATGTTAGAGTTTCATTGCTATAAAATATTTCTCATTATATCTTGTTTACTTTCATATAAATTGTAACCTATTACTGTCTGCTTGCGCTAATGTAATTGCACATCTCAGGGTGTTACCATTGTCGTAAAAGGAAAATATTATTATAATTTCACTAAGTTAAATTAAACGATCGTTGTCCTCTTCGATTCCCTTCCCTTCCTTTTTATTTGTTTGTGATTCCGTCATTCCATGTCAACGTTCTGGTGTGATTAAGTTTTCCTCACGGTCACTGTGTTTGGGAGGAGGCTGCGCCTCAAGCCTGCCGGGCGACCTTTGTCAACCGTCCTGGCACCGATTTGGCCTAGTAATTAACCTTAAAACCCAGTAAATAGTGTACTTAAAAATGAAAGCCTATTTTAAATATTCGCAAAAATTTTAGTTAAACTGTAGTTTAACTGAAAAAGTAAAATAAATAAGAGAAACTGTTCCAAAAACAACCAATATTTTTAAGAAATTGACAGTATGAGGTTTATTATAGTGTTGAACTATGACTTAGATAAAATTCAAATATTCAGTTTATTTCTTAATAAAATTGTTTCGTAGGCGATATCTTCTTTTTTTTTAAATTTTCCTTTCATTAGTTATTTTGATTATAATTCAAATAAGTTTCATCTTGAAGTACAGAATAGATGACAATTTGCTAGGCCAGGTGATGCGCGGTAGAATGACACGGAACTATGAAGGTCGGCCGGCAGCCTGAGGGTACAAGCTTTACACAGACTCTAGTGGAAAGTTGATTAGTGTATTTATCCTAATTACGTCACAGGTTTGCTTAGTTTTAGATAAGAATTTGAAATAATTTCTCATCATCCTCTCAGCTATATCCAGTTAGAGCTCATCTGTGCATTTGTAAGTTTACTAAAATCATCCCCTTACCTCGATTCACTTACCGGGTAGCGGGTAGACTCCGCCATTCGCCCTACTTCAACTACGTCCACGATATTCCATAACTTTCTCTTACTTACAGTACAAGAGAATCAAAGACTTTGGTTTGTTTCTTAAAATTTCCACCTCCTCAATGTCCTTCTTACAAAGGCCAAAAGGCTAGGCATGTCCTTACTCTCTACCAAGATGTCCTGAAGTCCCCACCCCACCTCAATCCTTCCTCTATCCACAATAACTTCCTTCTTAGACAACAATACCGGTTGCTCGCCTTAAAACTGCAATTCTTAGAATCTGTTGTCCGTATCAAAGTTAGTAGAAAATCAAATAATCGAATTTACACTAAAAACATTTCTAAAATTAATTGAATTATAATAAGAGACTATTTACATTTTCTGAAGACCTACTCAGTCTCGGGTTACCTTCAAAGTACATCCACTTGATCTGAGTTTATGGATACAAAACTGTAAATTGTTTTCTACCATTATTTTTTATCTTTTTGTTTAAAATATTCTTCTTTTAAATTATTATAACTCAATATTTCTTTATAACTTTTGCATTTGAAAAGAAAGTACAATTGCAAGTGCAATTGTCTGCTTGCCGTTAAGGTCCAGCCTAGCGCTGCGGAACACACCCGGCCCGACCACAACTTTTAAGCGACCCTCTTAAGTATTTCAATTTCTAAAATAAAAATGATAATATCACACATAGCTTGTTGAACTTGATAAAATTTTTCGCGCACATAACAAATTATGTCGCGTTACAACTTTAACAATGTCAAATTATTGTTTATGGAACTCAGCTCCGAGAAATGCCAGATAAGTGGTAATGGCGATAATAACCTTATTTGCTTTATCGCACGAAAAAAAAATTAATAACAATAATGTTATAAGTAATAAATATAAATAATAATGTATACAAGCCTGTGGCCCACAAACTGTTCTTCCTACACTATTAGTCCTCCATACACGAACGTACCAGTGGCTCTGCTCCAGCCCGTAATCTCGCGTGTTTTCAAATTTAACGTTGTTTGCTGCCCAAAGTAAACACACTGAGCCCAGTAAATTAGAAGAGAATTAAGTGGGACGGACAGTGGAATGCCAGCCGATCGTAAAACATCCGAGTTATAAATCTGCAAGGAATGCATCGCCGCATTCGTCGTCCGGTTAATAAGTTGCATCTGTGGCATGCTGCACTGTGCACCGTGCACATCTTCTGATGATTTATCTAGTACTTGAAGCGCCTGGCACGTGATTGGATGAATTCCTCGTGGCCTTTTTACTGGTCAGGCGATCAATCAGGTTCGAAAAGTTTGCGTTTTTATGGCTTAACAAACGGGTATAAAATAAAATATTTTTATAAATAAATGTTTATTATGATTGAAACTAGAACCAAGCAGGCCATTTTGGCACTTTTCAAATTATTCTAAAAGACACAATTCCTTAACACAATTTTATGAAATATACTGACATATTTCTTTTAGGTCCTCATTATTTAATTTTTTTTTAATATGAACTTTAGTACCACAAAAATAATCAAAAATAACAAATAAAACAAGTTACTTAAGATTAAACCCTTATGTACATTTCGATGACCATGTCATCATCATCAGAGGGCCTTGTTACAAAACACAATCTAGCACACAAGAAGTTACAAACTAGAATGATAGCAATCGTTCTCCGCGGTCGCTATATATAGGCGTGAGGTAAGCTCCGCCCCCTCTCCGCCCTCGACCGACAAATAACGATCGGCCATCAGGAACCCAATAGGTTATGTCAAAAATTACATTATAATAATACATATGTAATAAAAACTACAGCAATAACAATTAATAAACTAAAAGTAATTAGATTAAAACATCGTAATTTGAAGAAAGCTATTTAAGTAAAGTATATAATGGTGAGTAAGGAATAGGTCGAGGGCGGAGAGGGGGCGGAGCTTACCTCACGCCTATATATAGCGACCGCGGAGAACGATTGGTATCATTCTAGTTTGTAACTTCTTGTGTGCTAGATTTTGTTTTGTAACAAGACCCTCTGATGATGATGACATGGTCATCGAAATGTACATAAGGGTTTAATCTTAAGTAACTTGTTTTATTTGTTATTTTTTATTATTTTTGTGGTATTGGGGTTCTTTTCAATATTTTTATTGTAATATATTGTACCACTGTGCTCTTGATATTGTGTATGAACTTTAGGATAACATTTGGATTACAAATTTGACGTCTCAGTGAAAAAGGAATTAACAGAATAAATTTAAACCTAAATTGAACATATTTCCTTTTTTTTAACACAAACTATACCGTGTTAATAATAAATACAGAAATAAATCTGAACCACAAACTTTCTTTATTTTACCCTAATGTACATTTCAGTTACCAAGTAGCCATCCTCAGAGGGGTAACATACAAAGACTAAGAGTCTTTACCACAGTATATCCCTAATAAATAGTACAAATCTTATGTAACTATACCACAGTGCCACTGAGTCGAGCGTTCGTCGTATAAGGCTAGGTCGTACAGCCCTTCAGCACTATAGGGGTTCGTTATTTCTTACGTACCTTGAACATGCTGATAACGCTGATCTTGCGTATAGAATTTATTAAATGAGAATTCTCTCACAGTGTTACAACGCTGTTAGCAGCGCCACACATACAGAGGCATGTCGAACTCGCGCGTCTGCAGAGTTATAATCTTTTCGGGGGAATTACATCCTCGCCGTTTGATCTAGAGTGTGATTTGATGCTCTCTGTCTGTCTCTGTATATATATATATATATATATATATATATATATATATATATATATATATATATATATATCGCAATATGTATTCTTGAGTATTAATAAAGAAATAAGTGAAAATACAAATACAAGAATACGGTGTATACAAACTGGAATGTGACTGTTGTAATAAGGTTTATATAGGGCAAACTAAGAAAAAACTTAAAGATAGATATTAAGAGCATTTTAATGCATATAAAAAGTCAGAAATTTATAAATCAAATTTTCCTAGTCATTGTATTAATAATAATCACATATTTCCTAATATAAATAATACGATACTTGTAAAAGAAATTAACAAAGGCCTGAGAATGAATATTAATGAGGCTTTAGAAATACATAAATTTAATACTAATAATGAGTTGATAAATGAACAAATACAAGTAAAATCTAAATTTGATAAAATATTCAGTGTTTGTAATGTTAGGGCAGCAAAATAAAAGTTGGCAACATTGTAATAAATTTGGCAACGCTGTTTATTTGATCTAGTTTGCAAATATGTTAATATTAATTGTTTAATATTCCTGATGGTTCTGGTACTGTTTGCCATGTACCAACATAGAGAAGGTACAACATATGGAGAATTGAAACTTTCAGTATACCTTCGTTATATAATGGTAGCGCTTTTAAAACACTAACATTTATTTAAAATCCAAAGCAGATCCTAAATTATAAGAAGCAGAGATATGATATTTTGTCAGTGCTTGATTTAAAATGTTTATGCGTGCTAAATAAAATTTTGCTCCTCTTTATTATGCTTCTAGGAGAGTTAAAATATCGTTCCTTCGCCTTATCCTGGATATGTCTACCCTGGTGCCTGACTTGGTTTGTTTATCCTAATGATCCGATTGTGAAGCAACTATAAGGATGTACCTAACGTGATGTATCTATGATGATTCCCGCCCTACTCATCGTCCTTCCGTGTTCTGCTTTTTGCGTATTTTTTGTTGTCAGTCTTTACCTGTCATACGCTTCTTTCTTCTATAACTCCCGTTCTATTGAAATGTTACTCTACTGACGCATGCTTCAAATATGTTATTATTCATTCTGTTTTATGTAAATGTAAGGATCGGGTGTTTTTAAAGGCATACATTATCTGAAATTTGTAATCACTAAACAACGACAGAGTACGATTTTATTTCCACATAAATGTGCAGTGTAAAATTAATTCGCCTGACCGAAATGAGACAATCTATATGTAATGAAATTTGCGTGTAATCTCGGCTCCGTTCGGAATGCAATCACCGAAGCTTCGTGAGTTCATATTTGCTTTGGCAATCGATATAAAATTCTGCAATGCAAAATAGCAAATAAAAAAAAACATTATGTTATGATTTTGCATCAACAATTTTTAATAGTACAAAATTTATTCAGCCTCTCTATCTTTCCTCTCCTCTCTCTTCTTCACTATTCTCTCCCCCTGCTGTCTTTCTTTCCCACCGTCTTTCTCCATTTCCTTTTTTTCTCGCTCTATCTCTGTCTTGCTTCACACTCTCTCTCTTTTCTTTCTCTCTCACTTTTATTTCTCTCTCCCCTCTCTCTCATCCATCAATCTATCTCAAGAATATAAATTATTGATAATGAAAAGAGGGGGGGAAAGGGGACACCGATTGTTAAATTTAATTTTTGTATGTGGAATTTCAAACTTATTTAAGATTAGAGAATTTTTTAAGTAAAATATATTTATTTTAAAATCAATCATATTTATTAATAAAATAGCTATCAGATGTTTTTCACATCTGACCAGTTGTTAATTAAACTCACGTCTAATCAAGACTGTGAGCTAATTGCAAGTTTGTTTTTTATTTAACGTTAATGACCTTGACTCACAGTTCAAATCTTGGTGACAAACTAGGCACATTCCCGTCATTATATAAACCAATCTGTGCTTTACGTTAGTGCGTGCTCGTCTTAACTTATTACTCGCATCATTTTCTTTTCAACCTGAACATTTAGGTTTCACTTTGAAGCAAAGGCAATAATTACGTAACGCAAACGCACAACCAGCAATTTATTTTCGTTGGATTCTTTATATTATATTATTCTACTTTTATACAATATTATGCCTTAATCATAGTTTAGTATTCATGTTGTACTTATGATGATGGCTATCGTTGACATTCGTATGAAAAAAATAAATTATTCATTTTAACTTCTGCATTTACTGATTTCTTTTAAACCATTGAAAAGATTTTAAAAGGTAGCGTGCGCTCCATATAATGCGTACGCGCCAGTCGCCCGTATTTCCACCAAATACTAATTTTTACATACAGAAAGCTGTAAAAGTATCTTATAATTTTGGTTTTTGGGAGCTTTAGGTTAGTGTTCAAGTAATTCCCTGCATATTGTTTTCTCATGCTGGAGAAATATATATGGTGATATATATGGCTCGACAAATATATATAATATGGTGATACATTTTCTTGTAATATAGTTAATGAATAAAAATATTTCATTTATTTATAGTTCAAAGCTTTCTGCCAATAAAATAAATATTTAGCATCTTCAGGAAAAACAATGATATAACATATTATTTACAAAAATTAAATCATACTACAATTCACCATATGGTTATTGGTATTTATACTTCTATGTAATTTTTGCCATGACATCAATGAGCTTGTAAATAGTTTAGTGTGTTGGTTTCACTTGAATTTGCTCATTAATTATTTTTTGTAGTCAACTTTATTTTTATAAATTTCAAATGTTTCATATATATTCATTTTAACCTTTTCTTTATTTTTGAAATTAATTTCATATTGCCTATTTTAGGAAATATCTGTCCCTTATTGATACAATTAGTAGCCAAATTTATTTTGTTCGGTTCTATGTAAGCGTACAAAGCTTTGAATAATATTTAAATTAATTTCTTTTTGTATTTGAAATACTTTTATTTATTAATTACATAAACATTGTATATATTATTTAGGCAAAATGTATACGATAATTAGCTCTTTTTTCAAAACACACACACACACACACACACACACACACACATATATATATATATATATATATATATATATATATATATATATATATATATATATATATATATATATAAACATATATTATATGGTAAAATGTGTAATTATCTTAAACTTTCCAATTACAGTAAACTCTAGAGGAACAGAGTCCAAAACTATGAAGCCTACTTAGTGTTTAAAGAGGTCCTCAGACGGGTAACTAGAGTTTTATTTTAGATTTAAAACACTATATGCAAGGTGTATTTGAACGTTTAATCTAGCGTAAGTGGAGTTGTGGAATTTGAAGTTCTGGGTAATCGTGTAACCAGTTGCCGGCGCTCTATCTCGCGCACAACCGGTTCTGCTCAAGCATTATGTTACACGGAAGTCTACTGAATGCCCATTGTCGGCATAATGTAAACATCACATTGTCAGACGGGGCCTAGATACAAGGCGTAACTTCTGTGTGAGCTTTACACGAAATACAATTGTTACGTAATAGGATTTCTAGTTACTGGACCTCGGCAGGGTCTCGGAATAACTCAATATTTCTTGAGTGTAATTGTTTGGTAATTGGAAACGAGGTGGGGCTTGGTTTATTGTGTAAATGGGTTGTATCTGCTGACATCTGTACATCTCCATAGTTACATCTCGGAGACCCTCCTCCGCCCTCTCTCAATGATCTCTATCAAACCAACTTCGTTTGGAATGTGCCCAATCCTAGACCTCGAGGCTCTCATCAGTCCTCTCAATGATCTCTATCTCTATCAATCCAACTTCGTATAGGAATGTGCCCAATCCTAGACTTCAGAGCCTCTCATCAGTCCCTCTCTATGGTCTCTATCAATCCAACTTCGTATAGCAATGTGCCCAATCCTAGACCTCGGAGCCTCTCATCAGTCCCTTTCAATGATCTCTATCAATCCAACTTCGTATAGGAATGTGACCAATCCTAGACCTCAGAGCCTCTCATCAGTCCCTCTCAATGATGTCTATCAATCCAACTTCGTATAACAATGTGCCCAATCTTAGACCTCAGAACCTCTCATCAGTCCCTCTCAATGTTCTCTATCAATCCAACTTCGTATAGGAATGGCACCAATCCTAGACCTCAAACCCTCTCATCAGTCCCTCTCAATGATGTCTATCAATCCAACTTCATATAGGAATGAACCCAATCCTAAACCTCAGAGCCTTTCATCAGTCCGTGTCTATGATCTCTATCAATCTAATTTCGTATAGGAATGTGACCAATCCTAGACTTTAGAGCCTCTCATCAGTCCCTCTCTATGATCTCTATCAATCCAACTTCGTATAGGAATGTGCCCAATCCTAGACCTCAGAGCCTCTCATCAGTCGTTCTCTATGATCTCTATCAATCCAACTTCTTATAGGAATGTAACCAATCCTAGACCTCAGAGCCTCTCATCAGTCCTTCTCTATGATATATATCAATCCAACTTCGTATAGGAATGTGACCAATCCTAGACTTCAGAGCCTCTCATTAGTCCCTCTCAATGATCTCTATCAATCCAACTTCATATAGGAATTTGCCCAGTCCTAGACCTCAGAGCCTTTCATCAGTCCCTTTCAATGATCTCTATCGATTCAACTTCGTATAGGAATGTAACCAATCCTAGACCTCAGAGCCTCTCATCAGTGCCTCTCTATGATCTCTATCAATCCAACTTCGTATAGGAATATAACCAATCCTAGACCTTAGAGCCTCTCATTAGTCCCTCTCAATGATGTCTATCAGCCCAACTACCTCTAGGAATGCACTCAGTCCTAGTCTTCGGCCACTCTCCTCAGCCGCGTGGAATGGTGCCCGTATGAGTGTAACGTGCTTATAGATAAAGGAGTGCAAGGAAGATTTGGACTCTAAGATCAAACCTGCTTTTATTATGTCTTATGCCGCAGGAAAGGTGTTATGAAAACAACCAGCCTCTGACAATTAGAGTCAACAAAAGACAATACAGAAGAAAAGTGTAAATATTAAGCTTTTAATTATTACTGAGGGCTAAAATATTAGTAGGCAAATCCTTAGATAAGATTTACCTGGTTTGGAAGAGTCGGGGTAGAGATTCCTTACTTGTCCCCTACGGTAATCAAGGTTACGCTTCTCACAGACTTAAGATAGATTTTAACAACTGTTACATCGTCAGAAAAGAAGTTATAAAAAATCTGGAACGGGGAATTTTAGTCGACTCGATATTTTTAAACTCAATGTAAATAAACTATTTCCGACGAGTTGCTGGCGTGTCAAGAATATTGTTATTCCAACAAGCAATCACTTACCCCTGTTTCTGGTTTGATTTCGCGAACTACGAAAGCGATGTAACGTTTTCGGTTGAATCGTAAAATCACAGTATAAATGTTGAACATTTTGAGTGCATCTGTTAAGTTTCTCCAGCAATAGAGTCTTTCAATTTATTACCCACTCTACGTAGCCATAAAGTATATGGTAACCCTCGACTGCATTCTCTCTCCAAGAGACCCTTATAAATGGTTGTCACGTTTGCTTCTGAAGATGGATTATGTCGTCTTGCTTAATCAATTGTTTTTATAATCAAAGTGGCGACGGGATAAGAATTTACGCAATGAAATCGCCGTGAGACATCTGTGGCATTCGATATGTTAGAAGCTTAATGAAACCTTCATGACACGTATCTCTGCCTACTTTAGCTGAGTTATTCTGCCCATAAGATGCCTTAATTCCTCCTTCTGCCACTACAAAGGAATCTACTTCCTTATCTACCTCAAGGTACGGAAGTGTTATAGAAAGGAACGTCTTCATGGACCCAATGGCGAGCAGGTTTACCTTAAGTACACAACCCTGCAGACGGAATGCCCTTGATATAGGCCTATCTGTATCTTTAATTAGGATTTCTGGCCTTTCACTAATTCCAACCTAAATAAAATGCTTTCCTGTCTTTCATATGATAATCACCTAATCGATCCTGTATTATAACCCTTTTTGCTTTTCATAAACAATAATATGCTTAATGAACCCTTTATTACAATGCTTTCCTGCCCTTTACAGCCAATGCCTTCTTGTCCTTCATAGGCTATAATGTTCCTAATCCATCTTATATTGCAATGCTTTCCTGCCCTTCATAGCCTATAATGTTCCTAATCCATCCTATATTGCAATGATTTCCTGCCCTTCATAGCCTGTAATGTTCCTAATCCATCCTATATTGCAATGCTTTCCTGCCCTTCATAGGCAATATTAATCTTAATCCCGCTATATTTCAATGCCTTCTTGTCCTTCATAGCCTATAATGTTCCTAATCTATCCTATATTGCAATACTTTCCTGCCCTTCATAGCCTATAATGTTCCTAATCCATCCTATATTGCAATGCTTTCCTGCCCTTCATAGCCTATAATGTTCCTAATCCATCCTATATTGCAATGCTTTCCTGCCCTTCATAGCCTATAATGTTCCTAATCCATCCGATATTTCAATGCCTTCTTTTCCTTCATAGCCTATAATGTTCCTAATCCATCCTATATTGCAATGCTTTCCTGCCCTTCATAGCCTATAATGTTCCTAATCCATCCTATACTGCAATGCTTTCCTTACTTTCATAGGATAAAATGCGCTTAATCGATTCTATATTCCAATCCTTTTTTGTACTTCTTAGACAAGAATTTGGAATCCATCCTTGAAGGAAATTTTGAATAATGATCTCTCCGGACAGTGCGGAGGTCGTCACTAATTTGCACATTTAGTCATGAGTGAACATATAAGTTCTCCACTCTATATATGTCAGTATTTCCAATTTCATACTTGCTAAGTCCCATAAAAAAATAGATAGTTAAATTTATATACGAGTAGATACACTATTTTAATTTAATAACCAAAAAATGTATTACTTAATAAAAGGTTGATATTACATTTAATTGAGAAAATATTAACTGATACGTGATCAATTTAAAGACAAATGGAACTATCGCTGCTTTACCTGGGTTTGTACCGAAGTAGATCTTATTCACAGTAGATTTTATTACTTCCTCGTTAGAAATAGTGCTCAGATTTAGTCGTCCATAGGCCGAGTAAGATTTGTGATACAGTATGCCAAGCTTCCATTGGTTCACTACCACGTTGCAAGTATCTATGGCTGGCCTCTAACATACTCGTTAGACTGACATCAACTGTGGTAGTACTATGGCGTTACTTGAGGAGCGTATTAAAATAAAATAGCTTATATGTTAATTCTGAAAACCCATCATCATGAGTATGAAATCTCCTTAGCCTGAAGCAGGATACTCATTTTTTTATTGGGTTATATTTTCATAGAGTTTACAGATCATTTCTACTCCTTTTTGTCAAATTGTAGATCATAGGCTATTTTTTTCTTGAATTAACTTATTATTGTTATTTTGTATACATACGCGCCTGGTCACCAGTGTTTTATATTTATTCTAAAACATCTTTTGCACTGACTGTCTGGTTCTATTTTATAGCAGTGAAATAGGTCACAGAACCGACTTCCTTGTACATAGATTCTGTGGCGTATTGATAAAGGAACACATGTTGCATGGAACAGATTCAAGGCGTCCGGTTCTATCAGTGCACGGAGCGCGCGTTGCTTTTATTGCTGTACGAAGAGAAATCTAAATGTATAGAGCTAAATGTTATCTTTCATTCATTGCTCTCTGTAGAGAAATATGAGTGTTAGGTTAGATGGGAAAACTAAATGGGGGATGAAGAAATATAGGTTGTAAATATTGAAGTATATTTATTCTATTATCTACGTATATTATTTTTAAACAGGTGTCTAGGAACACGTGTTATCAGTACTTTTCAGGAGTGAATTTATTGTAGTTTTAATTATTGTAATCAAAATCACTTATTGTATATATAACTCCATAAAGATTCGATATCAAGCTGAAAGATTCTCTGCATCTAATCATTCAGTATCACCCTTTAATAGGTTTTCCTCTACTTCTACTCTGATATTACAGTAACCTGTGCTCCAGCTCTTCTTTCTTGCCCTACTGCCCTTGTATTTGCTAAAATGTTTGACCATTCCTCTTGAATCCACCTGTCCTGCTCAAATTCATGGCTTGAACCAGCTCCTCTTTCTTGCCCTATTGCAATTGTACTTGCTCAGATGTTTGACCATTCCTCTTAAGCACATCTGTCCTGTTCAAATCCATAGCTTGAACCACCTCCTCTTTCTTCCCTACTGCCCTTCTACTTGCTCAAATGTTTGACCATTCCTCTTGAGCCCACATGTCCTGCTCAAATCCATAGCTTGAACCAGCTCCTCTTTAAAAATTAATTCTATACCGAGTTTTATATTTTTCCTAAAGTTTTACTCTCCAAAATTGTATTTTCGAAATTTGAAATGACTAACTGTATTTCTTCGTCACAAATAAGCTATAACAATACAGTTTCCTGTATCATAGTTGTTATTTCTAATCGATATTTTATTTAATAAATCGTTTTAATATTAAATATCCCTCCTGAAGTCTAACTGTGACATCTCGCCTGCATTATACAGTTTTACAGAATTTCTTCCCATGATCTTCACCCGATGGATACACAAGGACACCAACGTGACAAGCTGTGGACACGGGCCGCCTCGTAGTAAAACCAGTCGTCGCCGAACTCCGTTATACAGCTGTCGGGGCTACTTCACGGTGACAGTTCATAAACCTTCGTCATCTTCGCCCAACTGTAATAATAGTAACTCGAGGAATGGCTAATCTGAACAACACTTAGCTGCCTGTATTCGCTTAGTTTTTAAAACCACATAAATGTTGGGCGACGTAACGTACGATTTAAGGCGATTGTGAAATAGAAATCTACCGCATTGTTCCTTAGGTATTCCAGGTGTTTACTTGGTAGTCTTTTGTATTAGTTGATATTTTAAAGATGTTAAAGATATGTCAAAACATATTTCGATTTTTCAAATCCACTAAGAGCCGAGGAGAGTTCTTAACCAAACATTCCTCAATTTCTTCACTTCTGTTTGGCCGGTCAAGTCCCTTGCTATGTCTCGGGGCTTTGAAAAATTTTAATTAGACTATCGTAACTAGGATTGTAGTTCCCTTTATGGTTTCAATCTGTACTAGTACAAATTCCAATTTACTAAAGTAATTCACAAACTTAATTGTTTTATGCGCGCACATGCGTTTGTATGCGTGCACGCATCTGTGTTGGTGTGTACTAAAACACAGACTGTCATTTTGATAACTAAATAATGAACAACATCTCAAAATTCTATTATTTCAAATTAGTAAAACCAAACTGTAACTAAAGGTGGAGCTCACAAAACACTTTTAGATTAAAACAGAATGTAATTTTACAATGAAATATTAAATTCCATCGGTAACCGAGAAATAATATTGTCAGTTTTAAATTGCAGCAGATATCTTTCTGAACAATAAAAATATGTTTGAAGTTTCAGAAGCGAATACTGAAGTTTTTGTGTCTTTTGTCTGGAACATAAAGTGGAATCATTGCAATAATAGTAAAATCTGAGATTCGTGCCCATATTGTTTGTATTGGATAAGCCGGGACACACGTACAGTCTGGCTGAGTCGTTCTGGTCTCGTGGAACCGCCAACTAGAGATTACTAAACACTGGATTCTTCAAGAAATAATTGTATCAACAGTTAGTAACTTTCAGATCAGGTTATGGTTCATGTATTTACTAATGCCAAATGAAAGTGGCGTTTTACGTGCCACTGTCTATACGCGACTGGCTTAAAGGTATTAAATAATGTTTGTAAGGCCTTTTTAACAACATTTACAAGAATTTGTAACTCGGAAGAATTTTATTTTAACCAGGTCGTTCAGGATTGAAAGTGTTACTACTGTATTTCAAAAAACAATAAAAAAAAATCTTAAGGTTAAACGAAACTAATATTTCAGATCTATAAGGGTTAAAAAATTATAGTAAAATTAAAAACTAATTGAAACTAACTCTGCCATCAATTATTTAATCTGTGTGAAACGTGATCCCAAGTCCCCACTCCGCTCGGTCCGTCCACAGGTTTTCATTTGATTTTCTGATTTTAATTTTATTAATTTATTCCATCTCTCTGACTAAAGTGAAGTGTTACTCTTTTCCTTCCACCGTCAGGAGTTAAAGATAGGATTTGTTTAGAAAGTCGATCCTCAGGCATTCTTTATACGTGCCATTACCATCTGAGTTGATGGGTACCATATGGTCTATTATTGTATGCCTCACTTCCATGACTTTTCTAGTTCTTCTGTTAGTTAGTTACTCTCTCGTATTTACCTGTTGCACGTATCCAGAAATCCATTTCTGTTACCTCTAGTTTTCTTTTGTACTTTTTCATATTTGCTGTACTTAGTTACTCTAGATGTTTATACTTTTAACACTTTTGTTATATATCCTGACTTTGTTCTTATTTTATTTGAATTGATTACAATACTATAAGAAGTGTAATTCCTTTCCATCTCTGATATATATATATATATATATATATATATATATATATATATATATGTCCCAATCCCGAACTATTATTCGCATCCTTCCAATGCCAGGTCTTCCTCCGATGCATATATATGCTATTTTGTTTTGCTCTTTATTTCATGCTTCCATGTGTTATATTTCCCGATTAACTTTCTTATCATATATTGAGTACCTATATACTTTTTTTGATTAATAATATTCAAATAATTAGTAACAAAAACCTTTTACAGTACCTTTTTGCCTTATCTGTGAACGAATTACATTCAGATGTTTCGACGTTCATAAAAGTCCGCCATTTAGTTCTAATCGATAAAGGACTTGCTCATTAAATATACTTCAGTGGTCTTTTCTAGCGGGCTTCTTCTGCCCTTTTAGTGCTCCTTTAGCAAGGGATGGAATGAGTAAGGTTTTAACTTAGAAAACTCACTGCGGCCGCTCGGAATACTTCAATAAAGAAAAACTTAAGCACGTTGGAAGAGGAGGGTGAAAAATGAACCAAGGGGTCACTATCAACCACAGCCATTAAACATTTTCCTCTGCTGCCACCCGATACTGTGGCTGCTTCTGTCCCTGCTTCTAAAATCAGAAATGAGTATGAAAACATAATATTCTACAAAGTGACAGTTTGTACCGGAAAAATAATGTTCAAAGTGTTATCACAGAAGAGCACATAGGAGGAAATAACTAGAGGGAGAGAGAAGTAAAAGTGATATCAAAGATAAGGACACAGAAGAAAATAAATACCTACAAGGAGGAAGAAGCAAAAGTTATTTCCCAGAAAAGCAGGTAGGAGGAAATAAATACCTATAAGGAGGGAGAAGCAAAAGTTATTTCACAGAAGAGAACATGAGAGAAAATAAATACCTACAAGGAAAGAGAAGGAAAAGGTATTTAAAAGAAAAGCCCATGGGAGGAAATAAGTAGAAAGAATACATTCTTATAAAAGCAAATTTGACCAAAAATTAGAAAAGCCTGTCACTTCACCATTGAGAACTCCTGTAAGTGGAGGCCGTAAAGAAAAACAGGTCTTAGCACTCAACATTATTATTGCGGTTTTAAAAGTATTATTTGCCTTAAATAGATTCAAATATATAAACCAACAATTTTATGTAGTTGACCTATAAAAAGGAATCAAATCTCGATGGAGAGTTGCATATGGACATATGCTGCAACGAGAAAATAAAGTCACCCGAGAAGTATATAAATTGATTCTGTAGAAAGGAACGGTTGAGTAGAATCGATATCACCTTCCTAACTGAATGGCTTGCCGCAGATAACACGAACTATGTCCATAACTCATTACAGTATACTTTGCTCGCAGAAAGGAAGCGATTTGGCAGAGTTTCTAGTCGCATTTCCAGTTCCGCTTCTGCATTCCGTTTTGGGTCTGCCATTTGCATAAAAGCACTGTAAATCCGAGGTAAAACATTGATGGCTTTAAAAAGTGCACTTATTTTTATGGGCGCAAATTATGTTGAAAGTTTTCTGCAGTTAAAAGCTCCGCTACGAGTTAAGGCTTCAGAAACGTATTCAGTTGTGTTTATCTTGGTCTGGTTTACGGCAGTAAAATCGCCTTTTCCTTGATTTAAAACCTGATGCAACTGTAAAGTGACTCTTGTAAGCAGATTGGTCGACGACTTTCGTCCTAATAGTTACATTACATTCATGTTTAAAACTCAAAATTAATGCGGAAAAGAGATCAGATGGGACAGAGTAGGCTGTAAAGCGGTAAACAAAGACAAGGTAAATGAACAATTTTAGGTAAAGAATGGACATTAGTATCAAAAGTTAAAAACAATGAAGTGAACAAAACCCGTATGTTATTACATATATTACTGTAAAAGCCCACTATTAGTAAGTTTTGGAATTTACCAATATGATTTTATAAATGTAAGGTTTTATAATATTAAGTTATTATTTGATCCCTCACAGTTGTGAGTATGAGGAATGCAAGGTTTTACCAATGATTGTTGGTAAATCTTTGTTTTAGGAATATCAATGTTTTAATCATTTTCTTCCTAGCAACGAACTGGCTCGTTAAGGTTAATGTTTGAAGTAACTTTTAATCTGTCTGTGAGGTAAAACTTAAGATTTACCGAGTAAACGATTATTTTGTTGAAGAACCAATTTTTACCACCATTAAAGTTCCTATTTTCAACGTTAAAGTTCGGTAAGTTAGGTTTAACTGGAAAATCCTAACACTTAGCAATATAAGGGCATTTACAAGTAACACATACTTTTGTAAAAATACTATGTTTCTAATTTTGACGGAAATTCAAGGGGAAATGAGTACAATTACCTGTATAAGGCTAAGAGTGAAGGGTAATGTGTACAATTACCTATATAAGGCTAAGAGTGAGGGGTAATGAGTACAATTACTATATAAGGCTAAGAGTGAGGGGTAATGAGTACAATTACCTATACAAGGCTAAGAGTGAGGGAAAATGAGTACAGTTTCCTATATAAGGCTAAGAGTGAGGGGAAATGAGTACAGTTTCCTATATAAGGCTAAGAGTGAGGGGTAATGAGTACAATTACCTATATAAGGCTAAGAGTGAGGGAAAATGAGTACAGTTTCCTATATAAGGCTAAGAGTGAGGGGAAATGAGTACAGTTTCCTATATAAGGCTAAGAGTGAGGGGTAATGAGTACAATTACCTATATAAGGCTAAGAGTGAGGGGAAATGAGTACAGTTTCCTATATAAGGCTAAGAGTGAGGGGTAATGAGTACAATTACCTATATAAGGCTAAGAGTGAGGGTTAATGAGTACAATTACCTATATAAGGCTAAGAGTGAGGGGTAATGAGTACAATTACCTATATAAGGCTAAGAGTGAGGGAAAATGAGTACAGTTTCCTATATAAGGCTAAGAGTGAGGGGAAATGAGTACAGTTTCCTATATAAGGCTAAGGGTGAGGGGTAATGAGTACAATTACCTATATAAGGCTAAGGGTGAGGGAAAATGAGTACAGTTTCCTATATAAGGCTAAGAGTGAGGGGAAATGAGTACAGTTTCCTATATAAGGCTAAGAGTGAGGGGTAATGAGTACAATTACCTATATGAGGCTAAGAGTGAGGGGTAATGAGTACAATTACCTATATAAGGCTAAGAGTGAGGGAAAATGAGTACAGTTTCCTATATAAGGCTAAGAGTGAGGGGAAATGAGTACAATACCCTATATAAGACTAAGAGTGAGGGGAAATGAGTACAATTACCTATATAAGGCTAAGAGTGAGGGGTAATGAGTACAATTACCTATATAAGGCTAAGAGTGAAGGGAAATGATTACAATTACCTATATAAGTCTAAGAGTGAGGGGAAATGAGTACAATTACCTATATAAGGCTAAGAGTGAGGGTAAATGAGTACAGTTTTCTATATAAGGCTAAGAGTGAGGGTAAATGAGTACAATTACCTATATAAGGCTAAGAGTGAGGAGAAATGAGTACAATTACCTATATAAAGCTAAGAGTAA
This sequence comes from Prosapia bicincta, assembly GCA_036971475.1. Classification (NCBI taxonomy): domain Eukaryota; kingdom Metazoa; phylum Arthropoda; class Insecta; order Hemiptera; family Cercopidae; genus Prosapia; species Prosapia bicincta. Next base: position 66,933,396 of record JBAIZL010000004.1, read on the forward strand.
AGGTTAATGAGTACAATTACCTATATAAGGCTAAGAGTGAGAGGTAATGAGTACAATTACCTATATAAGGCTAAGAGTGAAGGGAAATGAGTACAATTACCTATATAAGACTAAGAGTGAGGGGAAATGAGTACAATTACCTATATAAGGCTGAGAGTGAGAGGAAATGAGTACAATTACCTATATAAAGCTAAGAGTAAAGGTTAATGAGTACAATTACCTATATAAGGCTAAGCGTGAGGGGTAATGAGTACAATTACCTATATAAGGCTAAGAGTGAAGGGAAATTATTACAATTACCTATATAAGACTAAGAGTGAGGGGAAATGAGTACAATGACCTATATAAGGCTAAGAGTGAAGGGAAATGAGTACAATTACCTATATAAGACTAAGAGTGAGGGGAAATGAGTACAATTACCTATATAAGGCTGAGAGTGAGGGGAAATGAGTACAATTACCTATATAAAGCCAAGAGTAAAGGTTAATGAGTACAATTACCTATATAAGGCTAAGCGTGAAGGGTAATGATTACAATTACCTATATAAGGCTAAGCGTGAAGGGTAATGAGTACAATTACCTATATAAGACTAAGAGTGAGGGGAAATGAGTACAATGACCTATATAAGGCTAAGAGTAGCAATAAGCATTCAACTTGCTTCAACTTATTTGATTTCACCTTATAGCTGTATTTATAATCTATCAACCCACTGTTCAGGATGGTAACATTTTGATTTACTTTTGACTTCTTACTAACAAAGTGGAGGAACTCTTCTCTAAATAGAGAAGCGCCACACATAGCTTAAGCAACATGCCCTATACCAGAAAATGTTTTGTTTTTTACCTCACTTTTATTACAGATTCACTGACTCGCTAACACGGTCCCGTGTTGTCTATTGATGCAGCGGTGTTTAGGTTCATTCTCCATTCAACAGTTAAAACAACATTTTCGGCCTTTTCAAATCCTAAAATATTAAATAAAACTCACATTAAGCAGAAAATGTCTCAATATTACTAAAATTATTGAAGGATTATAAGTACTAATTAATAAAGTACAGTATTTAACACTTCAAGTACGGTTTTTGTAGATTTGTGGTTTTTTACAATAATTATAGTCACAAGAGTTTTTATTTCCAGTTATTTAGTAATCATTCAATAAAATACACAATCGCTATAAATTATGTTGGTCTTGGATTTGTGTATCGTCATTGATTATTTAGTAATACTTTGTTAAAGTAAAGAGTAAAACGTTTTTAATCATATTAAAATAATATTTTAATTATAAATATGACTCGAGATGTTTAACGGAGATTAAAATTATCTAATACAATTTCGTAGCCTACATGTACACTATATACACACTTGAGACACAGACATCATTTCGTGGGATAGGCAATTTAATGGCAGTGAAAGCAGTGGAGTTTCACGAATTTTGAACGCAGTTATATCCAAACTAAGATTGTAGCTTTAAAAATTCAACCTTATGAAAACGTCTTGCGTACGCATTGCTCTGTGCAAACTGTGTAGATCGATCTTTGTATCCGCAGTATATTCAGGTTTTGCAGGTATTACAGATGTGTTGTAAAAAAAAGAAAATAAAATCTCAAGGGATTTGTACGCCAGGAAAGACGTAAAGTCGGTGTATTGAACGTCTTTAGCCTTATTTAACATCTACATCACAGCGGTAGAGAGAGAATTGTCGGGGTGGATATAAAACGGCCGCAACAGTTATATGGCCTCTAGAATATGTTATCCAGCCTGATTAAATCGGTTCTTCAGACACACCGTAGTCACTAAATTGCGTTATTTGTAGTAAGATATATTTAAATATAAATTGTTACTTTTATTAACAGTTCAAAGTATTGAATAATAATTTACAATAAACAACCTACGCAATAAAACAGCTGCTCTAAACACATTACCTATAAAATGAAATCAGCTGTTATATAAAATCACATGTTATCATCTAAATAGTTGGAAGCTAAAATAGTTGAATACAGTACGTATATACAGCTATATAGATGTGTTACAGCGTGACGCCAACTTGAAGATGTCCCCGACAATGTTTCTGTTCAAAAAAACTTGAAAGGGGTGTTCACTTTAAGTAATTTAATTTTACACATGAAATATTGTAGTTAATAAAATTCAATAATTTATTATTAAAATTAAGAACTTTTTAAAATTAAAACTTATCAAAAGAATTGCAACTAATTTATAAAAACATACCTAAAACGGAAAGAAATTACACTGTTAGAACTATTCTACTGATATACCTCTTTATAATCTATTACGAAACTATTTAACTTAAAATATACATTCTGTCTAGTAAATCACTTATATTTTTGATAACAAATATAGAAATGTAGAATATAAGCGAGTTTACAAATTTAAATCTCTCCTAAACCTTGTTCTTGCCCTGGTCAGGAAAATTGAGTAGGGCTCTGTTATAACAAGAAGCCTCTATTTCCCACTGGCATAATAACTGTAGCGGAAAAGCCTCTGGGTGAACGATCAGAATAATGGATGCATATTAGTCATAGAGAGGTGGCTGTACTATATAGAGAAGGCAGAAAGAGGATATTTAACGTTAAGAAAAATGGATTCGTATGGCTTGTAGAATGTAATTCGGAAGGTAGAAAACCCTATTAGAACAATTTACAATCTTTCTGATTTTAAGGTCTAAGATATTTCAGATCAAAGATTCAGTGGGGGGCGGGCCTTAATGACGAAAAAACCTAATAAGGGGAAACTGTGTAAGAAACGGTAATAGCAAAAAGTTTGCTGTACCTTCTATGATGCAGTAAGAAGACTTTAGCAGAAAAGACAAAGGTAAAATGGTACTGAATCAATCTAACCTATAAGAAGGAGGTCCGACAAACGCGTCTTTTAAAACCGGAAGAACCACACTTAGCGGGTTGAATCTATGAGGACGAAGGAGATAGACGGTGGTGGAGGTTTAGAACATTTAGATTCTTCACGGCCAGCCCGTTAGCCGGCCGGTACATAAGACAGAGAATACGTCATACAGACTATAAGGGAATATACAAATCAAATTCAAAAATAATTACGATAAAAAATTTAGAGGGACTCTTAGATGGTAACTCTTCTAAATCACTGATATTTGTCGAGGTAGTCAAGGGAGCAGCTCTCAAGTTAGCACAGAACGCATTAAAGTGCTAGACGTAGTCAGCAGTGATTGGAATTAGCTGTAGCTCGGTTAAATTAACAAGACGGTGACGCAGAACTTCCTAGACACCTGTGTGCAAGCCTATGTTGCTAGCAACAATGTTCTGTTCCTGGACATGACATCGTTTGCTATCTCAGTCGACATCCGGATACCATAACCTAAGTGGTGGCACCGACCAACAAGGTCTCTAATGGTAGCTTTGTTTATCTAACTACTCAGTTAGGTAGGTCTATAACTCTGAGATTTTTCCTCATCCTCTTCACTCAATTTTATTCCGTTCCCCCTCACTACCCCTACTCTCCAAGGACAATATTGTTAGGCTTAGACCACCGCCCGACGTTCCTGATTCCTCCCCTCCCGCCTGCGTAGATAGCTGTGGCAACCACTAGGACAAGCTAACGCCAAGTTTCGAGGTCGAACCCAAATACATGAAATAAAAGATGACTGAGACTCCCGTTAAAACTTCTACTACCGAATCAATTCTAGTTAAAGATTCATGACAGATCTATGATTAAAGAATTATATATGGTGGTAAAATATTACTAGAATTTCGAGGACCCAAAATGGAATTTACAAACAAAAATCGATACTAGACATGTACTTTTAATAGTTCTAACCAAAACCTTTCAATCCTAAATATATAAATAGAGACATAAGTCTTACGTACATATAAATATACAGAATCTACAATATTTAACGTGAAATAGTATTATAAATCGTCAATGAAACTTGTAGAAATATAATTACGTTGCATTGTTATAAATAACGTTGTTAAAAACAGGCAATTTAATATTTATAAAAGGGAATAACAAAATCGATTCTTTTAAAGAGGCATTTATTGTTTGTTGAAAAACAATTTATATTTTAAATAATAATTACTTTAGTCAAACAATTTTTTTAAACTAATAACGATAATTATATAAGTTAATAATTTATTATTGTAGATATTAAATATATATATATATATATATATATATATATATATATATATATATATTGTTGGTTATAAAAATTATATATTATTCAACGTATTTTGAAAGCAATACGTTATATGGAATTAGTATTTTTTATATTGTATTTTACTCTTAATCAGTTGCAAATACTACCGAACGAATTACACATTCGTTCCATAATCGAGTGAGTGAGTTAGAGAGAGAGAGAGAGAGAGAGAGAGAGAGAGAGAGAGAGAGAGAGAGAGACAGGCAGTGAAACAGAGATAAAGGAAAGGAAGAGAAATATAGGTAGAAAATTTAGGCAGATGGTCAACCAAACAAAAGACAGAGACAATCAGGAGACTGATAAACAGATAGGCTTTCAGAAAGAGAAGGAAAGGAGGGGAGGGAGAGAGATATGTGGGGACTAAAGGGTCAGATAGCCTACTGCCGGGAATGCAGAAACATAGGCAATCAAATTGGCATAGAGATAGATAGTTGAATGGATATAGAGGGACAGAGAGAAAGAGGAAATTATGACAGAGAAATACAGCCAGCTTGTCTGTAGACGGTGAGATGCAAAAAGACTGATAGACTGGCAACCAGAAAATATAGAGACATAAACAAAAAGACAAGATAAAAAGAGAGAGACGTTGAATATAAAAGATTTAATAAATAGAAACAAAACCTATTAAAGTTAATACCATTTCGTTAACAAAAAGGAAAATTGTATGAAAAACGTTGCGATATATTTGGCTCATATTGTTGGATATGTTCTGTTATTTGGTTTGAAAACGAGAACTTATTTGCACACGCGTTGACGTGAGACGTGACGTTTTAACAATGAATGAATGCAGCAGTTTAAAAACAAATCAATTTTATACGGTTTTACTGCCGTCTGAGAGGGATGTTTTATGGGTTTACTGTTACACGGATAAATCAGATATTCAGCACTGCTGCAAATTAAACGGGGCTGTGACCTTTAAAGCTTAATCCTAAATCCTTCTTTTATTGCAACATGAACTCGTGAAAAGATGTTTATCTTTTTAAACTACTAAGTATATTAATAACCAATGTCCAATTTGCAGTTTAGTTTCAATTAGACAAACATGAAATAAACGTTAATGAAATATTTTTAAAATCGCTTGGATCGATAAAAGTATGAAGTTTTTAATAAAACCATCTTCATTTCTGTTAGGAGTATTGGTATATATCTGAGTATATACTTCTGTCTTTCCTAACTTCAACGCATTAAACTAAAATAGCTCTTTAAAATATGTAAGGAGTACAGTTTAATGTTTTTATAATGGGTTTAATCCGAAAACTTCAACGAAGAATATATATATATATATATATATTCTTTAGAATGTATACAGTCGTCTTTATATAAACTTTTGCCATGTGTTGGGCACGAAATGAACAATCATTTTTACATTCATTCTGTCTGGCAATACAGGATTATACAAATTTTTTGTGAGGATTTTACGTTTTATGAGTCTCTCAATATTCGGTTTTAAAAAAGGTAAGTCTTTTAGCCCTAAGGATATCCCAAAAAGGGACTAATTTAAGAGTGACTACATGTTTATGCTCTTAGTAACCTGTTTTGTTACTGAAAGGTTTCATTCCAAAAACGGAACTATTACTGCAAAATAGGAAATAAGAATCTCTTCAAAATATATATTCAAACTTATTTTTTTTTAGTACAAATAAAAATTAATAAATCACCGAACCAAACTTAAATGGGTATTATTTGGAAAGTTAACCATTAAGGTATATTAAGAAGTTTGTAGGAAGTTTAACGGTTTCCGCAAGAACTAATAAAAGTTATAGAAACTATCAGCTGACACAAATATTCACTGTAAGCCATGAATCATCTGTATCGTATGACGTAATAAGGGTAAGTGTTTATATATATCAAAAACAAATAAGATTATTCAAATACAAGATTATTTATTAAATTATATTCAAGGCTTTTCGTTAATAACAGTACCAACATTATCAGGAATGAATATCAACGAAATGCTTTGAACATAAATTAATAAATAATTCTTGTATTTGAATAAACTTAGTTGTTTTTTATTACTAAACAAGAAAATATATTATATATATATATATATATATATATATATATATATATATATATATATATATATATATCGCAATATGGATTCTTGTGTATTAATAAAGAACTAAGTCAAAATACAAATACAAGAATTATAATTGAATTCAAATATTAATAGTAAATTCAATTATAATACTTGTATTTGTATTTTGACTTAGTTCTTTATTAATACACAAGAATCCATATTGCGATATATATATATATATATATATATATATATATATATATATATCATGTACATGTTGTTACTCAAGACTAGACTGTACCAATGTACAATATATCTAAAACCATATTATTCAAACCTCTCAACTGCAAATACATAAATGGACTTTGATGAAGTAAGAGACTTTATTTCGACGACTTTATTGACTTTGAGACTAAATACTTATTCAACTTTACAAAGAAATTCTCACTACGAAGACGTAATTTGGTCAAGACATTTACTGCCTCTTGTCCATCAATGTGCCTAGATTGGAGAGACGCCAGACAGCTTGCTATCCATCCCTGCACCTCCACTAGTTGGAGCCTCCCCTCTGAAATGTACATTAAGTGTTCATTTCTAGTAAATAAATTATTTTAATTTAGTTATTTGGTTTTTATTTTTATAGTCCATAGAGCGGACTGCATAATCTACTGGTATTTTATTATACCCTCCATTAAAACCTCGCCAATTTAATATTGTTTCCAGTTAAACATTTTTTTAAAAATAAGTAAAACGTTTAAAGTCAAATTTTTTTAAATTTCAATTCCAATGTATATTTGGATTGCAAACAATCATTTTTAGATTAAATTACTACAATACTATCTTAAAATACAAAAAATTACACCGTACTTCCTCCAATTTATTCTTTCATGTATCTTTCCGGATTATGTATATTGGTTTTGGGTCTCTTCGTGACGTGAAGTACCTCTACCCTAGCTGCCGTGAAACATGACGTCATCCGTGTAACGGGACAAGACGAGGATGCGGCCAGGACGTAAAGAAACTCAACAGTGTGTAACTCGAGCAACGTTAGGTGACGCGGTGCGGGTACATTACCGGCAATAGTAATGAATGCGTCACAGCCGCGCCCCGGTTACAGTAATTCTAACCTTTGCCTTTGTCCTGTCACATATCGCACGGCGCTGTATCAGTTCCTTAACGAGAGTACATAACGGTTATGTCCTTTGTAACAGCAAAGCGAGAATAAAACGTATTACTGGTACGCGTTGCAAGTTTAACTCGTGAACAACTTAATAGTGACCATGCATAGTGCAATCCTAATACAGAACCACTACAAAATTCCTCAGAAAAACAATTTAATTAAAATAAAAAATTGTGTAATTTGGAAACTATAGTATACAAATAAACAACCAAAGGATATTTTTGGGCTCCCTTTTACGTGGCCATGAGACACGCTTAGACAGATTGTTGAGAAATTTTGTGTTTAGGTAATAGAAGATATGGCAAACAATAATTGAAAAAAAATGTTCCCATATAAAAAAATTGTTATTTAAAAAAATATTCACAATGTGGAAGTCAGTGGAACTGGCCTACAGAGGTGAACATATTGTAGCATCTTGCTAATAGAGGCTTAAATAGAATCTAGCTGATGCAGTTGATAATTAAAAAAAATAGTTCATAGAAAACGTTTATTAGGTGTTGAAAAATAAAGGTTATTTTTAAAGAGTGTGAGGCACGCCTAAGAAAGTTTTAATTTAAAACATTGGAATGAAAATATATATAACTCATCGCCGTTATATTCAATTATTTGTAGAAAAATTTATAAAAATAAATTATCCAATTTATTTCATGATTAGAAACAAATATTGAAATAACATTATAACTTTTTTGTTTTAAGTACAATTATTTTTCATTATCAGTAATGAGACATTTTCAACAACCATAATCTTTAGGAGAGATAAAATATTACTCATTTAAAAACATTTATTCTACGAAAGTCTATTTTCTTTCTCTTGAATCACCACTTATTCCGTTATAACTTGTTTAAATAGAAGAAAGGATAAAATTAGAGTTATATGGGACTTAAATGAGTCATTAAATAATAATATTTTCCTTGTAACTTCATCATTAGGATAATATAATTATTCTATAATTTAACCACGTTTAAAATGTTCTTTTTAAAAATTATAAATAGTTTTGCTTATTAATAATGTATACCTTTTTGTAATTTATTAAATTTGTAGATTTTACTTGAAAATTTGAGTCCGTTTTTATCAAGGTATAAAACTACCGGTAATATAATCGGTGCCGTTTAAAAACAACAAAATAATTAAAATAAGTGTAACAATAATAAATATAGTATGAAATGATAGAGATCCTTGGTTAACAAAACTAAAAGTAACGTAACCTATATGTAATAAATACAGCTGTTATATGAAATCATTATCCTTTATGTAACCAAAAGTACAATAATTCTAAATATTATGAAAATTGCGTTAGAAAATTATTGAAACATAACCTCTAATTAACCTCCTATTTAAGACAAAAATAGCTGTTTATTCTTTAATAGTTTTCTTTCGAGAATCTTCGGGATTATTCGTTTATTTCAGTCAACTCCCTAAGCACTTCAAAAAGCCCGCGTAATGCCAAAAGGTAAAGTTCCATTTTTAGTCACCCTCCTACGAAAACTGGAAGTTCTTTACCTTTACTACAAAACACCTGAATATTCCATTGCACTGAACAGCTGTTTTCCCAATCACCTTACTTTGGCTTGCAGCAAGAGACTATATGCTGGACTATTAACCAACGACTCTATACGCTCGGAGTCAATGTAAACTTTGTAATATAGTTATAAACAAGTCGCATTATCGCAATCATCTTTACAACTTGCTGTAATGAAATATACGGACGTGTTTTCTGCCAATCGTCGAGTGGCCGTTATCTGTCTGTTTTATGGGGACAGGAGACGATAAAAATTGACCAGTTGCAGGAGAAAGCGAAAATATTTCCCACGCTATCAGGACATCAGAGCAGAACACGTCCGTTACAAAACAGGAGTGGAAACACGGATGTTGTAAATCCGATATGGATCTGAATTTGCTTTGCGTCTTTGTATCTTTATTGCTGCTGTCCCCGATATAAATAGTTTTGCATCTGCTTTTTAAGTATTGGAGCCTTTTTAAAATTACTTTTAGTTTAGTTTGTAGTTTATAAACTCAGTCAAATAAACGCTTGAAAATAATTGTTAAATAAAAATGTTTACTTGTGAGTCATGTCCAACTATTTATTTAGTTCTCGCAAGTCAACCGATCTTATTTAACAATAATCTCTGCGAGTGTAACCATGATTAATTTTCTTGAAAATAATGTTTACTTCAACCTTGCCTGCAAGATTATAAGTTTTTAAAACTGTAAATTTAAAATTCAACCGCATATACATTGCTCAGGCGTGTGTATTAAGGCAACTTTAATCAGGATCTAAGAACGGTGTCACAACGAAAGTTCTATGACCAGTTAGGGAAGGTAATGGAGGATTAGGCTTATTCGCAAAAAACAAATATCTAATGTTTACATACAATGTGTGTGTGTCTATCTATTGTTATTAATTAATTCTATTGAAACCTTTAATACGTTGAAGTGGTAACTCAGAATTACAAATTATTATAGGCTTTCGAGATCAATTGCGTTTGTGTTATGTGTTTTCACTCAACAGGTTAGCGGTGTCTTGATAATGGTGAAAATGGAGGTTGGAGCAAAGCTGTGAATAGTGTTGCTTATAATTTATTTGCTATGAAATGTTTGTAATTACATATTACTATAAAAATATATAGCGGGAATGAATCAGTATAATATATTATGAATAAGAATTTATTACTTTATAATACATTTTTAATTATATTATAATAAAACTAATTACAGAATAGTATATATATATATATATATATATATATATATATATATATATATATATATATATATATATATTGTAACATAACACAGCTTTTGATATTAAAAAAAATCTTGTTTTATTTTACGAAATAAATTATTTTAATATTTTTGCTGTACATTACAAAATAGACTATTTTGGGAACGTATATTAAGTAAGTATAATCTCAAATGTTCTTAATTTCTATTTTAACCATTTACCTTATAAGCTTTGTTCCTCTAAAATTTAAACGTCTAATGAATTTATTTTAACTTCTCCCTCTACCTTTTCCAAGAATTTATTTTTAAAATAAGTTAACAGCAAAGAGTAATTCCTTGCCTACAGATTTATAACAGTGCCATAATTTTACGCTAGTTTGCCTCACAAAAGTTATTTTAATTTTTGCTTACCCGCTTTGGACTTATATCTCAAACTTAGTTTTCTTTAAATACCTATATACACACACACACACACACATATATATATATATATATATATATATATATATATATATATATATATATATATATATATAAAGAACTTAGTCAAAATACAAATACAAGAATTATAATTGAATTTACAATTCTTGTATTTGTATTTTGACTAAGTTCTTTATTAATACACAAGAATACATATTGCGATATATATATATATATATATATATATATATATATATATATATATATATATATATATATATATATAGTAATCCTTAGATGAAACCTTATTCTTGTTAAATATATGCGGTTAAATAATATTTCCATAAACTAAGATATATATATTTTTTCTATTTTTCTGAATACACTTTTATTAGGCTAAATAAGTGAAGCTTTTTGCTTATTTGCAGTGTCAGCATTTTCAAACGTACAAGCTCCACGACTACATTCACTCTCTCTTTCCCTCCCGCTCTCTCTCTCTCTCTCTCTCTCTCTCTCTCTCTCTCTCTCTCTATATATATATATATATATATATATATGTATATATATATACGAGGTCTGTTCAAAAAATACGCAGGCTGTTTGAATTTCGCGGCTCAATCTAGTTTCAGGAGAATCCGCTTGTTGTAGTTAGGTTCGTATAAATCAGCTGATTAAAACGCGGTATTTCAGTTGCAGATATCTTCATTTGTTAATGAGTTACTCGCAGTTTAGTAAAGAGTGTTTTTTTCGTTTGTCAGATTATAAAATGGACAGCCTGAAGGAGCAACGAATTGCTGTGAAATTTTGTGTAAAACTAGAGAAATCTGCAACATAAACATTTGCCATGCTTAACACGGCCTACGGCGATGTTGCCATGAAGCGTACTGCATGTTTCAAGTGGCATGAGCGTTTCAAGGGTGGCCGACAGTCGATTGATGACGATGAGCGTCCTGGACGTCCTTCAACGTCAACTGACGACCCAGACGTTGACAAAATCAATACCCTGGTGCGCGAAAATCGACGTATATATATATATATATATATATATATATATATATATATATATATATACATATATATGTATAAACACACATATTCAATTCATCCCGTAAAACTATAATGGATTGAAATTCTTTTTAAGAATGGAATAATGAGTTAACGAATCGCTAAAATTAGCGTGGGTTTCTTCAGAAGTTATTAAATTGGAGTCGCCCTAAGAAATGCTAACAGTCGGCGATGAGAACGTTGAAATAAAAAGAAGCAATGACAGATTGAACTGATTTGGAACTGTTGGTATATATTCTACCGTCGCGACTCACTTGGGTTTTGTGAACTACCCACTTGCCTTTGTTTTCCGCTTTATACAGGATTTGCTTAACAACAGACTTACAAATTATTCTGGATAGTCACCCCTAACTTCATGACGTGTCAGAATGACGTATACTATGGGATCGAAACTAAGGTTGTATTTACAGATCACAAGATCAAATGCGATTTAGAAAGATATAGCTAAAACGATATTAGTTCCACTTTACAAAAAGGTCATTCCATATGAGATGAGATTTATTTTAATTTTTTTAAATGTGTAGTTTAAGGCGCCGGTTACTTTTAAAATGAAACTAATTACAACGCCTAAATGTAAGTGAGTGCGTTTTATTGTTTAACAATCACAGAATATAAGGGTCAATATCTGGTTTTACAACATCTCACCTATTTGTTCGTTTACCGAATCTGACCCTCATAATCTCTGTCCGGTTTGGATCAAACATTCGTTGCGACTTTATTCTACTTCAGGGCAAAGTTTGGTATCCCGCGAGCAAAGAAAACTTTACCCCGCCCCTGCAGACTCTTCCGTTTCAGTTCCTTTGTGAGGAACTTGTCGTTCGGCACTCGAAATCCTAACACGTGCTGATGTAGTTACACAGATATGTAAACACTTTCAGTGTGTGAAATTTAAAAATTTTGAATTTTTTTCCTAATACACGTTACATTTTTTGAGTTAGAACCACAGAACACAACTATTACTCCGATTGAAATATCCGTAACGTAGACAACAGATATTTCGTCATTTCGTAATATTTATTTTCTTCTCAACGTTCCAATCGTACTTAGATCAAGTATAAACGATCCTTTTCAAGACACTAAATTAATAAATATTTCTCAGACAATACAAACCTTTCTAGCAACCTTTCACACACACACACACACACACATACACACACACACACTCTGAAAATATTCCCCACTATTGTAGTAGTATATTCCGGCAAAATTGCAAATTTAAAATTATTTTTAAATCATACTTTTTCTAGAATACGCCTCGAAGTCTACATCAATTTCACGATGCTCACACAACACTAAATCTTCCCCTCTGTTCCTAATGCCCAGTGATCATTACAGTATGTCTTTCATTTATTCCTGCTTAATTCCATCTACTCTCCTACTCGTCCTTTAGGAGAGGTGGATAGGATGCACGGCTTCTTACGACTCCAATAGAGAGTAGGGGTATTTCAGGCACGCGATCCTGCGTAATATCTCCCCCATATCCTCTACCCTTTCTACCCCAATATCTCCTTACTTTAAACTCTAAGCTATATTCACTATACTTTCGTAGGCACGAATAATCTGGTCGCTTTTGTGAGGCTAGAAAATAGTAATAAAAGTCCTCCTGAAAGTAGTAATATAAATAATAATACCAAAAAAATAATATATGGGATAAATATGATATTATATTTATATAATACAGTATATATAATTTTGCAACACTGTTTTCTTGTATTCACTTGTTACTTTCACTATGTGTACTTAAACAAGAATCTTACTTGGTATTTATGCAAGTTAACTTTCAAAGATTGGTAGTATCTCCATCATCAAGCATGACTAACCGGGGGTTGTAGTAGATTGATCTACTACAATCTACATCAACCCCCGGTCAGTTATGCTCGACAATGATGATACTATCAATCTTTGAAAGTTATCTCGCATAAATACCAAGTAAGATTCTTGTTTAAGTACATATAGTGAAAGGTTATATATATAATATGTTTTCTTGTTTAATAATTATTGCTGATGATGTTGGTACTGTTTAAAGGAACTTGTTCACGAAAAACTTTGAATATAAATTAATAAATATTCTTGTATTTGAATCATCTATGTTGTTATATATATAAAGAAATAAAACAATTAAAAATACAAGAATAATTTATTGAATTTACAATTCAAAGCTTTTCGATGGCAAATAGTACCAACATTCTCAGGAATACTAGATATTTACCATCAACCATACATTTTCAAACTAGATACAACAAACAGCGTTGCCAAATTTATTACAATGTTGTCAAACTATTAGTTTGGCAACAACTTTGTTGTATCTAGTTTGCAAATGTATGATTGATGTTAAATTTCTAGTATTCCTGAGAATGTTGGTACTATTTGCCAACAAAAAGCTTTGAATTGTAAATTCAATAAATTATTCTTGTATTGTAAATTGTTTTATTTCTTTATTAATACACAAGAATACATATTATAGTATTTATATATATATATATATATATATATATATATATATATATATATATATGTATATATATATATATAATATTATTTATATATATATATATATATATATATATATATATATATATATATATATATATAATGGAAATTGGTATTTTAGGCAATATAATTGTTCAAATAAATATATATCTATATAAGCAATACAATTAAGAAATAATTTGTATTTGTAGAGCAATGTTCATTTTTTTTTTTTTTGCTAATTGAAACATAAATTGTAATTATTACTTACTGTGAGATTGCCTTGCGGAGAGAGGGCAAAGTTTACCATCACACTTTCTTGCGACTTCATTTAAATTCTTTTCAAAATAATCCACCCTTTATAACATTATGATATCACTGGTGAATAATCTTAGACAAATCCACAAACACTCTCAGAAAGTTTGATCCAAACCCACTATCGGTTGCTAGAATAGGTAAGTGTGTGATAAGGCCGAGCCAATTATTCGTTACCTATCGACTTGTTCTAAATAATAACTCGATATAATCTTTGTAGAACAAATAACTTCACTCGCTAAAACCATGGACGACCCAGTGCGGATTTACAGTCCCATTATGCAAATTATTCGGCGTAATGGGAGATGTAGAAACGGAACCCGCTTCATTGCATCGCTTTTAAATCTCCAAATGCATCCAGGGACTCTGCCAAATCACTTCCTTTCCGTAAGTAGAATCTATCAGCTTGCATTAGTATGGCGGGAATAGGGAATTATTCACTACTTGAATATTGAATATTATAAAAACGATAAGAAAATAAATAATTCATAATACTGACATAATAAAGCAGGAATTCCTAGCTAACGTAAACAAAATAAAATAATAAATCAAATTTAATAAAGAAAGTAGTGATACGTGTTCCGGCCAGCATTATTCAATTGGCCGTTATTCGCCTAAGTTTTACATTATATATTAATGTCCACTGAGTCGACCTGAGGGATGAAAGGTCACACAATACCTCCTTAGCTAAGGTCCTGGAGCATTGTCGCTTCTTTTCGGTCCCTACGACATATAACTTAACAAGCAACCAATACGGTTTCACAACGCAATAATAAAGGCAAAATTTACTATTTGTTTTCACAAGAATAAGTGTAATCCAATAAAATGTTACACATTAAATAATATTACAACTTATAGTTAATAATATAAATAAAATTATTATTTATTTCGTATTTGCTTTTTGCAGGTAAGATGCTGTAGAAATCAACTCTGTCGTATAAAACTGAGTAAGTTATAATAAAATATTTTAATTAAAATAGCTTATACGCTACGATATCGCAAATTTCTGGGGAAATAATTATTCAGTGTGAATTGACGTTGCCTTCATTGTTTTATAATTGCTCCAAAACAGACAAGTTAAACATGAAACCTGAACGACAAAACTAAGAAATACATAAATGTGTGACGAATATAGATATATAATAACAAAAGGTTATATTTTTAAGTACAGTGAATGAAGAAGCGAATGCAACTATATATGTTAATGTAAAGCCCGTATATTGATAAATCTTGGGTTTTAGTAGTAGATCTTGGGTTTTAGTGGTAGATCTGGGGATGTAGTAGTAGATCTTGGGATGTAGTAGTAGATCTTGGGTTGTAGTAGTAGATCTTGGGTTGTAGTAGTAGATCTTGGGTTGTAGTAGTAGATCTTGGGATGTAGTAGTAGATCTTGGGTTGTAGTATTAGATCTTGGGTTGTAGTATTAGATCTTATGTTGTAGTAGTAGATCTTGGGTTGTAGTAGTAGATCTTGGGTTGTAGTAGTAGATCTTGGGTTGTAGTAGTAGATCTTCGGTTTTAGTAGTAGATCTTGGGTTGTAGTAGTAGATCTTGGGTTGTAGTATTAGATCTTGGGTTGTAGTAGTAGATCTTGGGTTGTAGTATTAGATCTTGGGTTGTAGTATTAGATCTTATGTTGTAGTAGTAGATCTTGTGTTGTAGAAGTAGATCTTGGGTTGTAGTAGTAGATCTTGGGTTGTAGTAGTAGATCTTGGGTTGTAGAAGTAGATCTTGGGTTGTAGTAGTAGATCTTGGGTTGTAGTAGTAGATCTTGGGTTGTAGTATTAGATCTTGGGTTGTAGTATTAGATCTTGGGTTGTAGTATTAGATCTTATGTTGTAGTAGTAGATCTTGGGTTGTAGTAGTAGATCTTGGGTTGTAGTAGTAGATTTTGGGTTGTAGTAGTAGATCTTGGGTTGTAGTAGTAAATCTTCGGTTTTAGTAGTAGATCTTGGGTTGTAGTAGTAGATCTTGGGTTGTAGTAGTAGATCTTGGGTTGTAGTATTAGATCTTGGGTTGTAGTAGTAGATCTGCGGTTGTAGTAGTAGATCTTGGGTTGTAGTAGTAGATCTTGGGTTGTATTAGTAGATGTTGGGTTGTAGTAGCAGATCTTGGGTGGTAGTAGTAGATCTTGGGTTGTAGTAGTAGATCTTGGGTTGCAGTAGTAGATCTGCGGTTGTAGTAGTAGATCTTGGGTTGTAGTAGTAGATCTTGAGGTTTAAGAGCATAAGTTGGTAAATGTAAGATTTTTATAAATAAAAAATATTATTTTCGGCCTTCACTTAAATTGAGAATGGTGTTACATTTTAACAATGCCAGTCAGTAAATTTTGCATTTGGGAATAAAACAATGAGTATTTCTTAATAATTGTTTCTTGATGGTGACGAGCTACTACGTTTAGGTTAGGTTAGATACGGTGTCTCTGTGGCAGAAAGTAATATTTACCGAATGCATCAATGAACAATTATTTAACCAAAACGTTGGAATTTTTCTATTAGGAGTCTGTAAATCACCTGAGATTTCCAGTGCTTACCTTTTTACCTGTAAATGGATTTCCCAATATACGAATTTTTACTACATATGCACTTCAAATATAAACAAATCGCATAAAGAATGATTTTTTGAAATATTCGAAGCATAACAAAAAGGAACGGCATGTTATAGTTGGCTTCAGTAATGGAGGCTCACTAGCGTTTTATATACATTTGTGTGTGAGTGTGTGTTTATTTGTCTTTTTTGTATATATATATATATATATATATATATATATATATATATATCGCAATATGTATTCTTGTGTATTAATAAAGAACATAAGTCAAAATACAAATACAAGAGTTATAATTGAATTTACAATTCAAAGCTTTTCGTTGGCTAACAGTACCAACATCATTAGGAATATTCAATATTGAATATATATATATATATATATATATATATATATATATATATATATATAAAATTAATAACTTAAACACATTTCAAAAACACGAATACTATTAATGCATATATTATTCAGAGATAATTATTTTCCAGAAGTTGCTGGTACTATTTTATCGGCGAAAAGCTTTGAAAAATATATGTATTAAAAGTATTCTTGTTTTTTAAATGTTTTTAATTTTTTAAGTATATTATAAGAAAACATATCACCATATTTATTATATATATATATATATATATATATATATATATATATATATATATATATATATATAGAGAGAGAGAGAGAGAGAGAGAGAGAGAGAGAGAGAGAGAGAGAAAGAGAGAGAGAGGGAGGGAGGGAGAGAGACAAAGATAGACAGATAGATAAATGAATAAATAGACAGATAGATAGATGGTATGAATATATTCCTATACTACATATTTATACAATCTCTCGAATTGTTATCTATATATAATTCATCTATACATTGTTATATAGATATTCAGAGATTATTGTTTATCTCGTAATAACAAGTAATACCTAATTACCCGCAGGTTGAATTGGAAATTCATTAAAGAGGATATTATAAAGGGGTGGGTAGTGTTTTGAATTAATCCGTGTGCAACTATACAACGAATAAAGGTTGAAAGCGAAAGAATGTTAAGTAGTGGGGTGTCTGGAAGGGAGATTACGAAGGTGAGTTTCTTATTAAAGTTTTCCTTTTTACAGATTAAATTATCCGCCTAATTACTTTTCTAATTAAATTCTTGGCGCGTATTCCGTGAGTTAAATATTGTCAGAGCTGTTCTGAAACTGGTTTATAACTTTTGAACGGTTTTTATTCAGTTCGAAAGAACTTGTAGACGTAATTAATTTCGTAGTGATAAAATTTGAAGTTAACTTTTATATGAGCCGAACCCTTTCTTGTTAAATGGTGATAAATGTGTGTTTTAAAAGAAAAATAAAGTGTATTGCGAACAGGACATTGGCTTTTTATTGCTTCAAAACAAAGACGCAGAAGGTTATGTTTCGCATTGTGTATACACACGTGTGACTAACCAGAGTTACACAAGCAAGATTATGGACGGGTGATGAACTGTAGTGAACTGCAAGGTGGGATAGAATGGAGGTTCTCATCCAAGGGTTGCCCTACACTCAGTCGGGCTCCTAGTACTTATATACCTTGTAGAGGAAGTACAATCTCCAGTAGGAAGAGACGGAATCCTGTTAATGTAAAACTACTAATATAGAGTTGCGAAAGGTTTCCTTGTATTCAAATTAAATTAAAATCATGTCGTATCGACCTGTTTATTGATTATATAAATTAAAACCTTCCCTTCGATTTTATATGTTATTATTGTTTTAATAATTAGTTTACGTTTTAAATCAATCCAAAAATATCTGTACTGTATTAAATTAAATTTTAAATGACGTAGTGCAACGGGGTGAAAGACCGTCGCAAGTGGGAAATAAGTAATTTCCTGTTTTTTAGAAATAAAGCTGTTTTTAAAATAATCAAGTAGGGAATTATACAATTATTAAAGAGGGAAAAATTAAATAAAACAGTAAATAGAATAGTTAAGCCACATTAAAGAAGGTTATAAAATAAAGTTGTAATAACTAACTAAATTTGAACATCGAGAGTGAAGCGAAAAAATTCTAAGTGCCTAAAAAAGCTATTTTTCGAACCAAACCACGTAGAACTTTCATCGACATTTCAAAAGAACCACAATAACCTAGAATGAACATTAAAGAAAACAGAATTCAGAAAACTTAAGAAACAAAAAAGTTACAGCCGTTTAAATAAAATAGACATTTTTCAGTGTTCTAAAATTAATTATCAAACTATGCAAGCTAAAACAGTTTCGTTGCCCGACTTGCCTGTACAAGGAATAAATCGAGTGATAGCAAGCTTTGCAGGCGGGGTGCGGTAGGTTAAATTCACCGCTATATATACTTGGTCTCTAAGCCTTTAGAGACAGTCTGTAAAAATTTTCTAACACGAGGTGCCGCGGGACGCTATGCTGGACCGCGAGTAGAAACCGTCAGCAGGCCAGATGGACAATAACCTCAGCGCTTTCGACATCCAGGACCACCAAGGATGAAGGCTCCAGACTCAGCCTCCAGGACGCTCGAATAGAGGGAAACCACCACCGACGAACCAGGGATGGCGACTTCCGGTGTCCAAGGACCAGGGAATCCAGACGAGGGACCCCAAGGACCGGCAAGAACATCTTTGGCAAGTCATTTTCTTTATTCGAAATCAGTCACGTCAAATTTAGTTAGTTAATTTTATTAAATTCAAACAAATTTGCAAGCTTAAAACAATGACTTCACTCTTTATAAAATTTTAATAAATTGTATGCTAAGTAAATGAATTTATGTGCTCAGAATATTTAAAATAATGAATATTAAAATTACAAAAGGTTTTTGGCCATAAGCCGTTTATTTAAAGAAAATGAGAAATTTTCGAATATTATAAATTTAAAAATTAAAGGTCATAAGTTATGAATTTACCAATTCCATATAGGAGATAAAATATTATTATGTGTAATTTTGAAAATGATTTTATGTTAATGTAAATGTAATAAATCTATATGCAAAGTATAATTTTTTAAAGCATAAGAAACAAGAAGTAACTCAGTGAATTGTTTTGCTAATATAATTGTGTAATACTTTGAAGGATAAATTTTCTTTTTTATTTCAATAAATAGAGTTAAATATGTCATAAAAATCAAGATTATTTGCATTCCATCCTGTGTCAAATAACCAATAAAAACTGTTTAGCTTTTTCCAACTAATATAAAAATGATTATCAAATCAGTAAACAAATTTAATTAAATTTCATTAAATGGCAATAGATAAAGCCTAATGTTTTAAAGAGTTTCTCTCTACTAATTTCATGAGCTAGTCTAAAGATTAGTTGGTTTTTTGTAATAAAAGTCCAGAGATTTATCTACTGGCAGATTGTGTTTAAGAGGACACAGGAGCCTTTTAAAATAGGTATTTTTAAACACAATCATATTTTGCACGTTCCCTTGCTGTTTCTGCAGATCATCATCAGGTGGTAAGACTCTGTGTTTTTTATGTGTATTATTCTAAATGTGTTTCTTTCCAGCTGACTATTAATTTGACATGTGTGACTATACTTAGACCATACACAATTGATAAACTTATTTAGGAGGGTTTATATGTATTTTAAATAGTAGTCAGCGGGAATAGGCTTGTTGTGGGTTTGGCCCTACGAGCAGGAAACATACACTTAACTCTGGGAGTTTAGCACGGTTTTACCAGCAGGGTGATAGGCAGAGTTTTGGTTGTTTATAAATATGTTTTCTTGTAAACAATTAAATTTTAGTATTCTGCAAGAAAGGATTTAAACAACGCAAACAAAACGACCGCGCGTGGTGCTGCGGTGGTAGGGACGGTAGAGGTGAGGTGAGGTGGGGGGACGTTGCAGAATTGGCGCCCGAACTGGGGCTTTGAACAGGTTCCCTATATCAAAATCGAATAATTAAATAATAGAAATGAAGTCAAAATGTTTTAAATAATGTAATTAAATTTTTAAATAATAATATAAATTCAACAAAGCCAAGAGCGTACAAATAAAAATAAATAAATAAATAAATTTGAATAGGATTTAGTCGAAAGAGCGGGTAGGAACCATCTGGCCTAAACCAAATCGAAAAGAAAGGAATAAGTACATAAATAAATAATTGAATATTAAATAGTAAATCAAAATGTCAAAACCCGAGATAGATAAATTGATGGCCTATTTCAAGGCAAAGGAGGAAAAAGACAAAGAAGAGCGAGAGAAAGAGAAGGCGGAAGCAAGACAAAGAGAGAAGGAGAGAGATGAAAAAGAAAAACGTTTGAGGGAGGAAGCAGAACAAAGAGCGAAGGAGAGAGAAGACAAAGAAAAACAATGGAGAGAGGAGGAGAAACAATTGAGAGAGAAAGAGAAGGAGGAAGAAAAACGATGGAGAGAGGAAGAGAAACAGTTGAGAGAGAAAGAGAAGGCGGAAGAGAAACGATTAAGAGAGGAAGAGAGACAACTGAGAGAGAGGGAAAAAGCCGAAGAGAAAATAGAAAGACAACGGTTATGGGAGGCTTTCCAGGGAAAATTCGAAGACTATCAAAAAGAAAATGAGACTAAGACAAGTCATATATATGAGAAGTTAAGCGAACATGAGACAGAAATTGAGAGACTAAAAACTAAAACGGAAACAAAAACGGCTAAATTAAACGAGAAAGTACAGGATATCCAAGAGGACATTAAATCGGTAAAGCAACAAGTTGCAAAGGTAAAGCAAACCGCTGGAGCGGGAATAGTAACACAAGTTTGCTTACCAAGGGTAATAGACAGGAACGGGGAGGCTACGTACCGTAGGATTGAGTTCTGGGGGAATGACAAGGAAGATCCAATGACATTCCTAGGGGAAATAGAAGATCTATTTTCTGAAATAGACAATACTATGGACGAGACTGCAAAATTAAGAATTGTAGAGCGATATTTGAACGGGGCAGCGGATGCATGGTGGAAAGCCATAAAGAACAATACAGAAACTTATTCTGAATTCAGGCAGGAATTCACGGAGCATTTCTGGAGTTATCGCCAGCAGGATAGGGTACGCAGACAGATAAATCAGGGGCGCTACCATAATAATGGACCATACTCTATGGCAGAGTATTTTATTATGATGGTAAACAGGGCGAAAAACTTAGACCCGATAATCCCAGAGAACCATCTCATTTTCATGTTAATGAAACACTTTGGGAGTAACGTTCAGCTAGCTAGTGTGGGGAACCCCACAAGTAACATCAAACAAGCGATAGTTTTCCTACAACAGCTAGACAGCGTTACTGATAACGGCAATGGTAATGGGATCGCTCAAAGAAGTCAACAGAGGCAGGTTGCTCCATACCAACAACCTAACCCTAACCCAAGGTCCCATGGTGATACCGCAAAATACCAAGAGACCAAGTATCCTAAAAACCCTCATCCTAAATCGCCTATCCCCGGACCAAGCGACCACAAGCCAAAAAACTAAATATGAGGATCTCTTGCAACAATCAGGGAGATAAGTTAACCAGGTTAGAGATCCGAAGCAATAAGAAGTTTAAAAAAATTCAGAGCGAGAGACCGAAGGAAAAGCCGGTTTACCATCATAATAAGACCAGGCTAGGCGGTTTTTCCATGTCTATTAGGGACGATTTGTTAGAGGAAAGAATTGACTCGGTTGTAAAACTGGAGAATATAGACCAGTGTCCAGTGATAGAGTGCGAAATTAAAGACCATAAGTTTATTGCACAAGTTGATACAGGTGCCCAAATGTCTGTGATTAAAACAGAAAAATACATAGCCCTAAAGCAAAACGGGAATTTATTCTATGAGCTACCTATAGCTAACGTAGCGATAGTCACAGCATTAGGGTCAACCTGTAAACGAGTCAAGTTACAAACGATGCTACCTCTAACATTAAACGGACACACAAAGGAATTTGTTTTCTTGATTGTGGACAATCTACGGGTTGACCTCATCTTGGGAGCAAATACTTTGTGTGCGTTAAAAGCCCGGATAAACATGGAGAGATCGTTCATGACGTATGAAATTGATGGATATCTGCTGCACCAGGAGTTTCTTGTATCGAATAATAATAAAAATAATATAAAACAAGAGATAGGATGTAATAAAATTAATAAAATAACAAACAAAAATATAACTAAAAATGTAAAATGTTCCACCGATACAAGCGGGGAACAGAAAATAAAATCAAAACAATTATCAACGAATAAGGTTAAGAACGAGGTTACCAAAAATTTAAATAACAAATTGTGCGAAAATTCGAGGAAGAGTGAATTATTAAACTGTGAAAGAACGGAATCAAGTAAGCTAACGGGATTAAACAAAGCAAAAAATGGGTTAACCAAGCCTACAACAAACAAATTAAATAATGACGAGGGAGGATTCAACGAATTAAATAAAAATGGCTACAAGCCGAAACAAATAAAATTCCAACAAGTTAGGGAAAGGCCTAATTGTCGGGAAACAAATCCGTTAGACTTAACAAGAATTCCAAAGCACTTTAATTCTAATCAATCTTGCTTGAAAACGAAGTCCAAATTGTTTGCTAAAAATAAATTTAGAAGTAAATCTCACCAGTATAAAAATTATCAAAATAAACCAAGTAAAAATAAATCAAAAATCAAAATAAAATACAGGAATTACGCACAATGGCGTAACACAAAACGCCGAAAGAAAATCAGAACGCGTAAAACATGTCTTAAAATAAATACGATTAAGTTGGAAAATACAAATAATCATTGCATATTAAATAAACAAGAAATGTTGAAGTTACCAGAATTGCTAAACAGTTATTCAGACGTGTTCAATGAAGAGTCTTATGAATGAGTAAAAAGTATTTTAAAACTAAATACTATTAAGAAAGGCAGTACAAATAAATAACCGCTGTACTTTTAAATAAACCAGAATTGTCTAGGTTGAAATAATTCATAATAAAGTATTGAGATGTTTTGAATGAAATACCCAGTGAGTCGAACAAATGTAAACAAAGGCTCAAGGTTAAGGGCAATCACTTGTGTTTGTAAACAAGGCCACAATGAAGTATCCGGTGGACGGGCGGGGAACGAGTGTATAAAAACATTCCTTGTAACAAAATAAGCCGGACGTACCAAAATGTATTTAAAACAGGACAAAGTCAATAGGATGTTCTACGGAAGTTCCAAAAATAAGTTAAAGAGAAATGTTTAAGGGATATGAAACAAGCTCAGGAACAATAACTTGATTTGTTACAATTAATCAAATCAACTGTGTCAATAATTATAAAATATCTTGTAATGTATTCTGTAAAATTGTATATGATGTTATAAACATTAAGACGTTTTATGACAAATAAAGGGATTCTACAATGTGATCTTTACACTGATTATAATAAAAATACGGAAATGCCAAATTAGAATATTGCTGCAATAATAGAACCAGTACGCGAGCGATAAGCTAAGTTAGGCAGGAATAACATTGTCAGGATGATTAATAAACTGATTTAAAGTAAAGACAAGAATAAGCAGTAATTGAATAAGGCTAAATCTAGACTTTAAGATTAGCTACGTATTTATAAAAGGACGAATGTTAAAATCTAAAACAAACTATTTAATAATTAAATCAACATTACAAAAGTATTATTCAGGAAGTCTTTGTGTACTGAGCAAACATTGCCGAGCTACATTCGCTGCTTAAATCAAACAAGCGGGTTAAATCAGGCAACAATCAGAGAGATAGCAGGCGAATCTTAATGACTTGTACAACAAATACGCGGACAGACTTTTGCAAAATCAAACAAGAAATTTGTGTGCATGAAATAGTGGGTCGTTAGATCAGACTATCACTGTACAATATAGAACAAGAAAACTTGTGTACTAACGATAAAGGTCGCAACAATAAGAAACTTTGCATTAAAATCAGAAGCAATCAAGATTTATCAAGTGGACTTCGATAATCTGGACACAAGCCAGTCTTATAAACTGTACAATCTAAAGATAGAGAATTTAAAAAGCAAGGTTCGTTCCGTTTAATATGATAAGTAGAATTGTTGTATTAGAATGTTTACAAGCCAGCTCATTGACCTTGCCAGGTAGTTTGGAATGTAGAATCCACGCAATAGTTAGCCGCTAGGAAAGGTTTATCGGAAAATAAACAAATTAAACTCGATAAACTGTACTTCCACAGCTGACACAATAATACGTAATACTTAAGATATGAAAGGAATATGTTTAAAAAATAGTATTGTAAGATTAGTTAGGTTTTTAATTGCAAGTCATTGTTTTTAAAGCCATAACTAGTATAAAATGAAATTGACGTGGTAAATATATAAAGGAAATGACAGCCATCAGTGTGGTGAATGATGTGTAATTTGACAAAATAAAAGTTAGTGTAAACAAGAGTGACAAATAAATTGCTAATTGACTTGTGTTTGAAGTGTTTCAGGGTGAAAACTTCTCAAGAAACAAGAGAATAATAATAAGAAAATTTTGTAATAGAATAAGATAGTTTAAGTAATAATAAGATAAGGAATTGGTAAAAAACATTTTAACAAAGTAAAACATTTTTAACCTCTCAAACGGGGAAATTGCAACGGGGTGAAAGACCGTCGCAAGTGGGAAATAAGTAATTTCCTGTTTTTTAGAAATAAAGCTGTTTTTAAAATAATCAAGTAGGGAATTATACAATTATTAAAGAGGGAAAAATTAAATAAAACAGTAAATAGAATAGTTAAGCCACATTAAAGAAGGTTATAAAATAAAGTTGTAATAACTAACTAAATTTGAACATCGAGAGTGAAGCGAAAAAATTCTAAGTGCCTAAAAAAGCTATTTTTCGAACCAAACCACGTAGAACTTTCATCGACATTTCAAAAGAACCACAATAACCTAGAATGAACATTAAAGAAAACAGAATTCAGAAAACTTAAGAAACAAAAAAGTTACAGCCGTTTAAATAAAATAGACATTTTTCAGTGTTCTAAAATTAATTATCAAACTATGCAAGCTAAAACAGTTTCGTTGCCCGACTTGCCTGTACAAGGAATAAATCGAGTGATAGCAAGCTTTGCAGGCGGGGTGCGGTAGGTTAAATTCACCGCTATATATACTTGGTCTCTAAGCCTTTAGAGACAGTCTGTAAAAATTTTCTAACACGAGGTGCCGCGGGACGCTATGCTGGACCGCGAGTAGAAACCGTCAGCAGGCCAGATGGACAATAACCTCAGCGCTTTCGACATCCAGGACCACCAAGGATGAAGGCTCCAGACTCAGCCTCCAGGACGCTCGAATAGAGGGAAACCACCACCGACGAACCAGGGATGGCGACTTCCGGTGTCCAAGGACCAGGGAATCCAGACGAGGGACCCCAAGGACCGGCAAGAACATCTTTGGCAAGTCATTTTCTTTATTCGAAATCAGTCACGTCAAATTTAGTTAGTTAATTTTATTAAATTCAAACAAATTTGCAAGCTTAAAACAATGACTTCACTCTTTATAAAATTTTAATAAATTGTATGCTAAGTAAATGAATTTATGTGCTCAGAATATTTAAAATAATGAATATTAAAATTACAAAAGGTTTTTGGCCATAAGCCGTTTATTTAAAGAAAATGAGAAATTTTCGAATATTATAAATTTAAAAATTAAAGGTCATAAGTTATGAATTTACCAATTCCATATAGGAGATAAAATATTATTATTTGTAATTTTGAAAATGATTTTATGTTAATGTAAATGTAATAAATCTATATGCAAAGTATAATTTTTTAAAGCATAAGAAACAAGAAGTAACTCAGTGAATTGTTTTGCTAATATAATTGTGTAATACTTTGAAGGATAAATTTTCTTTTTTATTTCAATAAATAGAGTTAAATATGTCATAAAAATCAAGATTATTTGCATTCCATCCTGTGTCAAATAACCAATAAAAACTGTTTAGCTTTTTCCAACTAATATAAAAATGATTATCAAATCAGTAAACAAATTTAATTAAATTTCATTAAATGGCAATAGATAAAGCCTAATGTTTTAAAGAGTTTCTCTCTACTAATTTCATGAGCTAGTCTAAAGATTAGTTGGTTTTTTGTAATAAAAGTCCAGAGATTTATCTACTGGCAGATTGTGTTTAAGAGGACACAGGAGCCTTTTAAAATAGGTATTTTTAAACACAATCATATTTTGCACGTTCCCTTGCTGTTTCTGCAGATCATCATCAGGTGGTAAGACTCTGTGTTTTTTATGTGTATTATTCTAAATGTGTTTCTTTCCAGCTGACTATTAATTTGACATGTGTGACTATACTTAGACCATACACAATTGATAAACTTATTTAGGAGGGTTTATATGTATTTTAAATAGTAGTCAGCGGGAATAGGCTTGTTGTGGGTTTGGCCCTACGAGCAGGAAACATACACTTAACTCTGGGAGTTTAGCACGGTTTTACCAGCAGGGTGATAGGCAGAGTTTTGGTTGTTTATAAATATGTTTTCTTGTAAACAATTAAATTTTAGTATTCTGCAAGAAAGGATTTAAACAACGCAAACAAAACGACCGCGCGTGGTGCTGCGGTGGTAGGGACGGTAGAGGTGAGGTGAGGTGGGGGGACGTTGCAGTAGGTGTTGACTCCTTTGAACTTGATACGTATTTACCTCTCCTTTCTCACCGCCCTCCAGTTCCCTCTCCTTCAGCACAAGAAACAGGTTTCTACCTCAATAACAATAAATGTTACACTTTAACAAACCTGAAATTATATCGTTGTAAATCAAGATGTTGCTGTAGCTTTAAGCAACAATTGGAAACGGGATGACACATTCCAGTCGTTCGAGTGAGAGCGTGTCTGCTTCACATAAACGGGATGTAACTTCCCCTATTTAATAATACCAGGAGTTATCCTGCTACGTCCTTTTGCATACACCTAATAAATCTATTCCTCCTGAACCTTCTTCTCACTGTGGGGTGTTACCGGTGGAAACCTTAATGACCGAGACGGAGAGTAATTCTACTTCAGGCACCTGATCCTGACCAAGTAATGCAACAACATCTCCCCTACATGCTCTAACAGGAGCTTTTATCCTGTACTTTAATCCTACAACAGGCACAATAGTTTTCTATCCCTCGGTTCATCCTAGCTGGAATTACAATGAAAATTATTTAATTATATAGCTGCAGTATTTTCTCTGAATCTCAGCTACAAATTTTTATCTTTGTACGAGTATAAATCGTATGAAATATTAAAAAAAAAAAAAACGACTGGTGTTTTAGCGGGTCAAGGATGATTATGTAATGGCGACGCTTTTACATTCAATTTGTTCTTCTTTTAGATTCATTAATCTTAGGGCCTAAATAATTACGCTTATCTTATACATTAATATCTTATTCGTACTGACAGGGTCATAGATGATGTTATTTGTTTTGTTCATAAGCTTAATGACTTGAAAGGACAACCAATTACTTATACATAAATATTCTTTACTTCTTATAACAACCGTTTTTTTTTATATGCACTAAAAAAACCTTTCTCATATATAGGGTCAATACATACATAGTCTTATATGTGTGGGTGAGAGAGTATGTGTGTGTTAGTGTGTGTGTGTGTGTGTGTGTGTGTGTGTGTGTGTGTGTGTGTGTGTGTGTTTGTGTTTGTGTGTGTTTGTGTTTGTGTTTGTGTGTGTGTGTGTGTGTGTGTGTGTGTGTGTTTGTGTGTGTGTGTGTTTGTGTGTATGCGTGTGTGTGTGTGTGTGTGTGTGTTTGTATGAGTGTGTGTGTTACAACCCAAGATTAATTAATTTGCATTGTTCCATCAAACGGGTCGTAAAGCTTTTCGTCCATAAGGGCAATTTGAGAAAGCTATATAAAAGCCGTTATCTAGGGCAGAGCAGTATTACCATCACCATTTCACTTGTATTGAAATCACCCAATGTATTTTTAATGACGCATCCAGTCATCAGTACTTCCTGTTTAAGAAAACAAGTTGTAAAGTGAATTATTGATAATTTATCCGCGCTGGAACAATACAATGGCGTCTCGACATTATGACGTCTCTAGTAATTACAAGTCAACAGTTCTTGTGAGGGATGGGAGACGTCTGCGATTTATTACCAACCCTTCCGTGCGCGGATCGATTCGTACTTGTACTTTGCGGTCATGTTAATTACGTTGTAAATGCTAGTTAACGCCTCTATATATCACTAAATGGAGAACATATTGCAATGCAACGGTATGTGAGCAATCTGAAATTTGTAAAAAAACATATTATGTTTTTATCACGTTTCCACTTATTTGAACGTTTTCACCTTTCGCCCTATTGGTATACAGTACTGTAGGAGCTACCTTTTAGGTTAACCTTTTACTCAAAGTTCTGTCTGCATATCTTTAAGTATGTGTCACTGCTATTGTGAATGATTTGTTAAATTTGATCCTCTTGATCTCCGAAAAACCTAGTTAAAAGCTGTGTAAATTATTACTGGTCAGTAAAGGCCTTTGTATAAACACAATATTTGTAAAATTAGTGTAGGAGTTTGACAGGTGAAAGTCATAAAAATGATAGAATTCTTTCCCTTAAATTCAACTAAGGGTTGTATTTAAGGATTGCCATTCTTGAAATTATAAATAAACTTATTTTTCATATTAATGCGTTATAATTATCTTCAATGAAAGTGTATTTTTAATAAAAACATTGGACTGATATCATGTATTTATCTTTAGTAAGAAAATTTAAGGTCAAGTTTGTAGTAAGCATTACATCTGCTTGTACTATTCTTTCTAATATCAGTTCAGGTTTTGAGGACTTTTACATTTGTACCTATCTTACAACACTTCAATTTTGTTTTGTAGGCTACAGCTTTCTCAGTCATTTCTGAAACTCAGCTTATATTAGTAAGTAATATTCTTTGGTGGCTAACTTTTACCCCAATGAACCGATTCTCTTTGGCTCATTAGCTCATTACAAATTGGGATGGTTAAGCCTAGTTTCAAGTGTCCCTCACTGTAATGAGATCCGTTGGTTCGTGTTGTGACGTCACTTTCAAATTTTAATGCCATAGCAAAATTTCCTTTTTCATACATGTTACTTACAAATACATTCTAAACAAGAATAGTGATTTTAAATTTGACAAATCATAAATAGTTCAACATTTTAACAAATATCAACACCTCAACGCACAAACACAAACTATATAATTATACACGGAATGTTTTTTTCACAAAATATACGACTATTTTACGCTACATTCAATTGTTATATACAACCCACCAACAACCTATTTCACAGCCTACCAGAAAAGTTTCCAGTTAGGGAAGTTTGGATTGTAGAAAACCTATCTTATCCTTTTTCGACATCTAAATATATTCTATTCATTTGCATCTGGATAGCCTACATTAGGTTTTAGTTTTTGACTTTTACAGTTGTTTTTAAATTTAGAATTATTTGTTTTCTAACATTTATCATTATTGTATCTGAAATCATTAATGCATTATTTAAACAATTAATTCTTTTATATTTAACTATAATTTTCTTTAAATATGTTTGGGTGTGTCTGTCTGTCTTTGTATCAGTTTTCGTGAGATAATAATCAGAGTATAATTCTCATTCCAGTTATAAAGCTGACGCTTTCACAATAAATGTACAGGAATGTAGAGTCATATAAAAGCCGCGTACAGTATATCTTCCAAGGCGTTGGCTTAATCTGCAAGTCGTCCAATACGACAATCTGAGGCATTTGTCACATTTATTTTGGCGGATTTAAAGAAAAAGAATGCTCGCGGAACATTCGAACATAAAAAAATATTTGTGGACTTTATTATGTTGAAAGGAAGTGACAATAAATAATTTGAGCGCTTCAGTTCGGCCGAGAATAGATTCCGTCTCAGAGATTTATATCGAAGGAGATTTATATCCAAGAATCCCCGATTTGCGTAAAGGAAAAGTTCAGAGGGGGGTGCTGGAAGTTTGGGATGAATGCAACAGACGGGTTCTATGCCGTATTAGGCGGCTATTGTTAAGTTTCTTAAAGCAATACTGAGCCACATTGGAAAGAAATTCTTTCTAAACAGTTAAATTGCATTCATTACCATACAATAACATTTTCCTTCAAATTTCCTGTTGTGTTATAATGTAAATAGTTGTAAATTGCAATGTGGCTCAATTTTGTATAATATTTTGTTACCATATTTTTTAAAGTATATATTCGGGCCTTATAGTGAGGTAATATTCTAAAATTCAATATTTTCAAACACCGTGTAACATGTGGTCATACCATCATTTCGCAACGTGTATCATGTTGCTATATCATGTACCGTGCAGCATGTGGCTGTAGCATATAGCACCGTGTAACATGTGGTTATATCTCGTAGCACAGTGTAACATGTGTCTTTAACATGTACTACTGTGGAATATGTGGTTATAACACGTAACACCATGTAACACGTGGTTATATCACGTAATACCGTGTAGCATGTGGCTGTAACATGTAGCACCGTGTAACACGTGGTTATGTCACTAGCACCGTGTAGCATGTGGTCATATTATCATTTCGCAACGTGTATCATGTTGCTATATCATGTACCGTGCAGCATGTAGCTGTAGCATATAGCACCGTGTAACATGTGGTTATATCTCGTAGCACAGTGTAACATGTATCTTTAACATGTAGTGCTGTGGAATATGTGATTATAACACGTAACGCCATGTAACACGTGCTTATATCACGTAATACCGAGTAGCATGTGGCTGTAACATGTAGTACCGTGTAACACGTGGTTATGTCACTAGCACCCTGTAGTATGTGGCTGTAGCCTGTAGCACAGTGTAACATGTAGCATTGTGTAACATGTAGTTGTAAAACTGATATAATATGGCTATAAAATGTTTCATTCGAGTGGTTGCAAGAGTTTGAAGGTAGGTCTAAGCCCTTAATGGCTCTAAGTGAGGGAGGATGAAGTACAGTATAACCTAATACACGAAGGGTTATTTAAACGGGAGGGGACGAGATGTACTGACAACAAGAATTAGGTGTGACTTATCTTGTGTATCAGGTTGTGTTTGACAGGGTATTGGTTGCGAACAAGTTGATGGCTAAGATAAAATCTATCGGGGGAAGTCGGAAAGAGAAGGGTGCACTCTCATTGGCATCAGCTCTCATAAAGCTACTAATTCGTCAAGAAATATGTGGCCGGTATGGTCTTTCTTGACGACCTTTCTCTGATTTAATAAATATTTGTATTCTTTCGTTTTTACTCTCACCCAATACATAATTGTTTTTTTGTTACTAAAATATTTTGGCAAAGAAAATAAAGTAGTTTCATATTATAATGAAGAAGATTTTACTATCCATTGAGTTTTATCTAACAGATAACAATTTAGCGTCCAACATTTGCAACAATAATCAACTACCAAAATTAATTACCGTGATTTTGCAAGTAAGCATCGTAGGAATTAATTACTTTACATCGTCATTGATCACGGCCTGACTAATCCAGAGGTCAAACAGTTGCGCAACATCCTTCCGTGTCGCAGTTGGTTATAAATCAAGATGGCAGGATACAGGACTCAGGATCTAATTATTGCCGCATGATGCAGCGCTTTAAGGAAGGTCAGGAAAGGCGTCTGATTGGCGTTGCGATTTCCTTTCATCTCGGAAGAAGAGAAGTTGTCTAGAAACGATACTGTTTGGTTTCGTTCAAAGAAATTACGTTGGTGATTTGCGCTGTCGGTCAAAAAAGATCTTCATTAGTCAAACTCGGAATGGCTTCATTATGTGGTCGCCATTTTATGCTTGAAAATTAGTGCAAAAAGAGCTAATTTATGTTCTTATGCAAGCGTTAAGGTTTTGATTTTTAGTGACACTTTCTGTATATTAAATTCCCAGAAGTAGTCTATTTGTTTTAAGCTGTTATAATTATATTTTATTTATTCTCTTGCTAATACGTAAACTACTTGATAATGGTAAGAAAACTATCTAACCTGGTAAGAAATGTTTCAAGGACAAAGACACATATTATGTGACGACACCCCAAATATTTGAAAAAGACCCGAAAACACAAGTTTCCGTCACGTATATTATACCATGTTATATTAAATCAGAATATACTGCATTGCCAATCGGCACGAGGAGGCCGTGTTTAACGGTTTCAACTATTGGCCTCTTGCTTTAATAAACATTTTGTTGATACCAGATGATCCATTCGAACTAGGCACTATATTTCAACTAGCGCACTCTTTTATAATTAAGTAGTTTAAAATTTGTTTGCTGCTTTTGAATCTACTTTTGTAACTTTTTTCAAAATTTTAAATTGTTTGTCGCCACTAAGTTGTTTATTTCAATGATTCTGACTACTATCTATATCGCCAGGTATAATTTGTTTTACAAATATAAATTGCGTGTAGAAAATAGACAATTAATCAATTGATTTATATAAATTTTTAAAAAATAGCATTTTAAAGTAGTATTAAATTTATTTATGATTTTTATGTTTCGGCAATTAATAAATTTATTCAGAGTATATTTAATTGCAATTTAAAAGGTACTGGAAATTTGTTTAACTTGAGTATTTTTTATAGTTTTATGACCAGCATGTCTTATAGTTGCATACAAAGGGCTACCAGTGTAAGTAGGATTAAAGTAAGGGTGTACAACTCCTGTATAAGGAAAGGTAGATGGAGTTAGGTATTACTTGGAGAAGGATAAAAATACGTTTTTTTTTTAATGAAAGTTTAGTTTAACATTTATTTACTGCAGTAAAATATTAATGATGTCTCGTGTATGAAGTAGCAATTACTTCGAACTCAAGTTAGTGTTATACTTTTACGATTAAATATTTCACACGATTTTCAAAATTTTAATATCTCAATTTAGAACAATGTATTTGACGGTGAAAGATATCTGTGTGGGTGGAGACAAATACTAATGTAAACATTGACGTCCAAGATATATCCGAAACTAGACTTTAGAGGTCACGATAGGTGCTAAACAAGACTTTATAGATCAATATAGATGCTAAACTAGACTTTAGAGTTCAATATAGATGCTAAACTAGACTATATAGATCAATATAGATTCGAAACTAGACTTTAGAGTTCAAGATAGGTGCTACATAAGACTTTATAGATCAATATAGATCCCAAACTAGATTTTTGAGTTCAAGATAGGTGCTAAACAACACTTTATAGATCAATATAGATCCGAAACTAGACTTTAGAGTTCAATATAGATGCTAAACTAGACTTTATAGATCAATATAGATCCGAAACTAGACTTTTTAGAGTTCAAGATAGATGCTAAACTAGACTTTATAGATCAATATAGATCCGAAACTAGACTTTTGAGTTCAATATAGATGCTTAACTAGACTATATAGATCAATATAGATTCGAAACTAGACTTTAGAGTTCAACATAGGTGCTACACAAGACTTTATAGATCAATATAGATCCCAAACTAGATTTTGGAGTTCAAGATAGGTGCTAAACAAGACTTTATAGATCAATATAGAACCGAAACTAGACTTTAGAGTTCAAGATAGGTGCTAAACAAGACTTTATAGATCAATATAGATCCGAAACTAGACTTTGGAGTTCAAGATAGGTGCTGAACAAGACTTTATAGATTAATATAGATCCCAAACTAGATTTTGGAGTTCAAGATAGGTGCTACACAAGACTTTATAGATCAATATAGATTCGAAACTAGACTTTAGAGTTCAAGATAGGTGCTACACAAGATTTTATAGATCAATATAGATTAGAAACTAGACTTTAGAGTTCAAGATAGGCGCTACACAAGACTTTATAGATCCCAAACTAGACTTTGGAGTTCAAGATAGGTGCTAAACTAGACTTTATAGATCAATATAGATCCGAAACTAGACTTTAGAGTTCAAGATAGATGCTAAACTAGACTTTAATAGAGTAACACAATAAATTCAGACGTTTGTATTAGCTTTAAAGGAATATTGTTTTATTCCTCTGTTTGAAATTGTTACTAATTCCTTATATTTCTCCTCCTTTACAATTTAAAATTATAACAACACATTCATTCCTTCATTTGTTTCCCCTCTCTTGCTTATGTTAGACACCGCAATCAGCCCTCCCTTTACATGTTCTCACACTAATGCTGAATACACCTGAAGAATATAATTAGCAAAGTAATTAAGTAAAGAAATTAATCTCCCAGGGCAGAAAACTTTCCTGGAGAATTACCTTCACTCTCTATGTTCCTTCGCGAGGGTGATTTCACTTCATTACTTCACCTGCACTCTTGCGGGTGGTGGTTCTTTCCTTGTGCTTCTTAGTTTTCTATTTTACTTGATTCTTTTATTATACAGAAAATTAATTATAGAGTGTTACAACAATGAAATTAATTGAAATCGTTTAAAAGCAACGCAGAAGGTTACCAAGTAGTTGAAAAGATATGTATTTTTACAAACACGTTAAAGATGTTTTATTACAGCTAACCAACTACGCACATAAAAGATTTAATGACAGTAGCTTTGTGTGTTCCGATGGCCTAACTACAGGAGCATCCGGTAGCTCCTACACAACAATAGTTCTGACACTTTAACCTTTACCTAGACATTACCAGACACAAGTTCATTGCCCTCTCACACCAAGGTCGTGTCATACGGCTGTACAGGGTGTTGCGGTAAATCACTTCGCTTCCGGAACACTCTACCCGGGCCTAAGAAGAGTTATGGCAGCGCGTTGGCGGATAATGAGCCGTCCCTCACGTACGGACATCTCGTTTGGAAAACCGGGGTCCAATAAATACTGGTTGAGTGGCTTATCAAACTAAGCGTGCGCAGTGTAAATGGTTCTTATTTCAGCTTTTCCATTGGTGGTTCTGCCTATATGCGTGAAAACGTTTCAGAGAACGTCTAAGAGGAAATGTTTTTAATTAAATTCACTGGTTATGAAATCGGTCATCATTGTAACAGTTCACATTTGATTACTAAACGACGGGACTCAAAGAACTTGGAAGTAGATAAACCTACTAGGTAAGTAGGTAAGTAAATTTACCTACTAGAGGTTTACCATTGTAAATCTATTGCATTGAGGATATAATTTTCCTTCTTGCTAATACCTAATTACTATTCGCAATAATATTGCTAATATTTATAATATTATATGTTTTGGTAAATAGGTAACTCATAGGATTTATCAACATAATTTGGTAAACAGAAGGATTTTATAAATAACATAATTTGTCATAGTGTTTGGGATTTATTAGGTGTTCTGAAAATATTAGTTATTCCGTGACTCACAGCATTGCACAATGCACTGACCAAATGCGAAACGTGTCTGCTAAGAAATATCAGTGGGGTTTTTAGAGAATAAATTGATAAGCGTTTATTCAAAAACATCAAGATGTACAGCCCACCAATTGCAAATAAAAAAAGACATTTCCTACCTGAAATAGGGAATAAAATAATGGGGTTTCCCTCAGCATTGTATTAAGCCCGCACCTTCAGGTTAGGTTATGAAACATTACCATGTCTCTTTGGTAAAACCTAAGAGTAACCGAATATATGATGGTAAATGATCGAAATCAAATGATCACAGACTTTGAATTGATGTTGGATTTTTACTACTAAAATGTTAACGGATTCTTATTGGAGAAACGAAGAATTTATCGATGCACTGGATTTTAAAGTTTATGTTTATTTGTGTGTGTGTGTGTGTGTGTGTGTGTGTGTGTGTGTGTGTGCGTGCGTGCACGTGCGTGCGCGTGTGTGCGTGCGTTTGTTTAATACTGGTTTCTATATTAATATTACGAAAAGAAAAGCTGCCTACAAGTAGACTATGAACAGATCATATTCGTTATAAAACTTGGTGTAAGACTTGAAATAATAAAAAGGCTATTATATATATATATATATATATATATATATATATATATATATATATATATATATATAAAAATATATATATATATATATATATAATAGGCTAACCAATATAGTAGTCGCAAAACATCATAATTCTTGTTAAAAGTCAAATTAATAATTTTTTTTCAATAACTTTTTAGGAATATCTAAGAACTAAAATATCTTTTTCAGAAAAATCTTAAATAGTTTGTCATAAAAATAAAGTAAAACGTCAATGTAAAAAGTAGGTGCCGTGGTATTTCAATAGAAGGTTACACCGGGAAGCGGATGGGTACCTCTCCTACACCTCTCTTACCTCTAGGTAATCGGAAGATATTTCTTCACTTGGTATCTCTCTTCATCCCGGTTTAAAGTTGGTCTACCTCAGGTAAAACCCCTCCTCACGCTATGGGATAACTTTCTCATGTTCTTTTCCTCAGAGAATCAGTATACTCTTTTCTTAGTCCCAGTTCCATCCACCCTCCGTTTTCTTTCCACTTATTAGGGACTGTATCTTGTCACCTCGTTATGAGAAAACAGGAGCACTCCAGGAACACCAATAATGTAGTTTATACTCTAAATCTTCTACCAGAGATTTATTTTCTCTACCATATTCGTGCACAATTAAATTTACCTTTGGGATATTACGTAGACTTCTATCGTCACCAGGGTAACTACTAGACACATCTAACCATCCCAGGTAATGGTTTTACCATTTCTCTTCATTCTTCATTCTCATTCAGTTAACGATCTAGTACACGGTGTGGCATAATTACCCCCCCCCCCCCCGTTCCCAGTACCATGGTCCGTAGGCCTATGCTTTTTACGTCGTCGTAATTTGATCCACCGATTTTTATTTTCTTTACTTGCAAGATTGTGTAATGGGCCACTCCTTATGGCCCCCCTATAGAGAACATGTATACGACTCTAGAGAGCCTTCATGCATACGACTATACACACGTGATACACCCTTTAAAACATACACCAGATGTTATTATTTTCTCATTTTAGGCCTATTTAACTCCATTTATCCATCCTTTTCTTTCTTTTTACAAGCGTTAAATTTGTAAATACTTCCTTATGTACCCGATAGAGAATAGGTTAACAACGCAAACACGATCCTGCATCCATAATATAATTATCCTCTCTATGTCCTTACCTATATTCTGACTTTACTCAATATACTTTCGTACTCCTTCGATGGCGGTAATACACATACTGGGTAACCGTTTTAAATGTACAAAACAAAACAAATTTAAAAACTAGAAGGTTACGGTTGATTTCACCCATCACCTGACACGTAGCTACCTGTCTTGCATTTCAAGTTTTCTTGCGTCTAGACACTTCTTACCGTTGTTTTCGTTTGACCTATCTGCTGTCTCTTCATGCCATTCACCTTATGCGTTAAAGTCTCGTACTCTTTATGCGTCGCTACTGGATTAGCCTTTAAATTTCTATGTTTTTCAAATTTTTTTATTTCTTTCGTCATCATTAGGATTTAATACCCCCCCCCCTTGTATTTTCTACATATCCTTGTACACTGATGACGTCTGGATATCCGATAACATTTTATACCAAGAGACGGTGCGTGGAGCAGACAAGCGTAGAGCTTCCCTATTTGAGCCATATGATAGATAAGGAGATAGTGTGGCCCTGCGCTTCAACTCCTTCACTTTTAAAGGCTCAGTAGACCCAAAATTGGAAAAGAAAACAGTAATTCTCTGGCGCTACTGAGAGCCTTTAGTTTCGGTTGAGTCTCTTGATCACACTGCTACTCAACCTAAAGTTACCGCTTAAATATTAATAAAATTAAAGAATGGCAGTTTTCTAACGTAACATAACACATAACGTAAATAAAATAACGTGTAAATAACGTAACAAATA
The DNA here is from genome assembly GCA_036971475.1 of Prosapia bicincta. Taxonomy (NCBI): domain Eukaryota; kingdom Metazoa; phylum Arthropoda; class Insecta; order Hemiptera; family Cercopidae; genus Prosapia; species Prosapia bicincta. The sequence continues at coordinate 66,971,998 of JBAIZL010000004.1, forward strand.
CAATTTTACATAGACTACAACTAAATACACCTCTGAAGATGACGACTTGCCCATCGAAATGTACCTGACCATGTAATTAGATATATCTCTATAATTTCTACAGTGTTCATATAATTGCAGATAAATGGTATAATGTAACTTAAATTATTGTATTTACATGTCCCCTTGCAATAACCCCCCCTCTTCGAAACGTAACTGTTATCCGAGAACATTATAGCTTGTACTTCCACGTCTAGAGATGTACTTGTATTCCCGTATTGTCCGCTGCACTTGCTTAAATAGCAGTATTCCGCGAAACAATAGCCCTGCTGCTGATCGCGCTTCGTCAGAACCCTCAGGGGGGGGGAGGGGGGTAATTACAATTTCACTTGTCTCGATTCACTTCAACGAGGTAATTTATTCCCCATTGTGCGCTTCCCTCTATTAATGGCACTTTACATTACGGGGTAAATGAGCCACTGTGAATGGCAAAGGTTTTTGTTTATTTAAATTAATAGTTTTAAAAATTAAAATAACAGTTACTTTGTGCGTTGTCAATGTCTTCGTAACTTTGACTAAATACGCTCAGATAACGATTATGTTTTTATTTGGAATCGGGGGTCTGTAAGTTTTCATGTTTTTTAATAAACCCTTATTTATCATTTTATTCCTCAAAATCGCACTGATATTTCTCAACAGACGCGTTTCGCATTTGTCAGTGCATAGTTTAATTGTGCTATGTTATTGAGTTATGTTATTGTGTTATGTTATTGTGTTTTGTTATTGTGCTAGGTTATTGTGCTATGTTATAGTGTTATGCTATTGTGCTATGTTATTGTGTTATGTTATTGTGCTATGTTATTGTGTTTTGTTATTGTGTTTTGTTATTGTGCTAGGTTATTGTGCTATGTTATAGTGTTATGCTATTGTGCTATGTTATTGTGTTATGTTATTGTGCTATGTTATTGTGCTATGTTGTTGGGTTTTGTTATTGTGCTAGGTTATTGTGCTATGTTATAGTGTTATGCTAGTGTGCTATGTTATTGTGTTATGTTATTGTGCTATGTTATTGAGCTATGTTATTGTGCTATACTATTGTGTTTTGATGTTCTGTTATACGTTGTTGTGTAGAGAGAAATGTTTTGATATGTATTCGAATATAGTACTTAATCGTGAATGTGTTTTATCGTCTAGTATGTGTTGTGGTTAGTTTTTGTCGTGCTTGTACAGTTCTAAATTATCTTTTGTGTCCAGTTTATTGCGTTTATCGATGAAGTGGAAAACTTCAGGTTTGTGTCAATGTTGGTGTATGTGTAGCTTGTCATGTATACGTTAGGCAAAATTTGATTTAAGTTCTGTTTTTTATGTCATTTATGTGTTTTTTGTCTCTTGTGGTGACGTTTCTTCCTCTTTGTCTAATGTGAAAGCTCGAGGAAACGATACATGTGATATTGTATATTGTTGCTCTGTTGTAGCTGTTACGGGTTGTTTTTAGGTTGTGTAGCTGTTTTTTGTTACATTGGATGTTTTGAAGGCTACTGTGTGTTTTGTGCTTTCGGTTGAAGTTATTTTTTGTAATGTGTTCTCGGGATGTGTAATGGTTATGTACTTATGTGTTTTTGAATTATTGTTTTTGCTTTTAGTGAGTATTGTTTTTGATGTTTTATGTTGTCGGTCAGAGTATGTGCGTGTGACAGTTTTTTATTCAATCCATTTTATTGTGCTTTTGTTTTCGTGGTTAATTTTTTTAAAAGATAGCATCATAAGTAACATCAACGTCTTTTAACACTGAAATAAATTTTCACTCAACCCTCAACTTCCTTTTTTCAATCTGCGCGCGTGCGAGTTTGTGTGTGTGTGTGTGTGTGTGTGTGTGTGTGTGTGTGTGTGTATGTGTGTAGATTACGATATACTATTTATTAATATATTTCCTGAAACCTTTTTATTGATATTAATTGATGAGCAGCAATGAATTTTAGACGATTTATAATTTTGAAATCAAGTAACAAATTCACTAAGAATTTGTTTACCCCAATAAGAATGTTGTATCTGATAAATATATATATATATATATATATATATATATATATATATATATATCTGTTCAAAGATAATATAGAATTAACGAATTAGTCACTTACAAAATATTCTATGTTAATAAACATAAAATTTAAATTGTAAATAATGAGATAGGGTCAATTCATTAATAATTTAATTTTCATTATTGTTGTGTTGGTAGTTGTGTTTACGAGGCCATTGTACATATGCATGTAACCTTGATGACATTGGTATTATAGTTTAAATGTTTTTTGTGTATTCTTAGTTGTAATTATGACTTAATGAAACGGTTTGGGAATAACTTACTGATTTGGTATCCCGTATTATTTGCTAATTTCTTATTTGTTGCAGAGTTTAGTTCTGTGTATAAACATAGATGTTTTTAAAATGCTATCAATAAAATCACAAATACACGACATGCTTTTCGAAGTTAGACATCGTAAGCTAAAATTCCAACGTTTCCAAATGGAATATAAACTGAATGTTATTTCTAAAGGCTTCAACGCGAGCTGTCATCTTGCTATTGTATTAAGTGCACAGATGTTTCGGTTAGAGCAAACAGTTCGGGTCTATCGCCTTTGTGAGACCATAGTTGTGCTTTAGAAGCGTTGATTGAGAGGTTTTGAGTCTCGCGAAATACCATGTTACAAAAAACATAAAAGATTTTAGCCAAAAGTAAGCTTCATATTTGTTCGGTAAGAATCGAAAAGTAACATAAAGAAAATCTCTGTATCACCAAAAGTAACTTTCACAGAAAGTTATAGCGTATATTGTTTCCAATCAGACGTAACTTTAAATGTCACTAAGCATGAATACTTCGCAAGACATTTTGTTGGGTGATAACCGAGAGAAATTTGTTATACATAAATACAAAAGTTTACAAACTATATTATTTGTACATGTTCTTTTCATTTACCAAATCCTTTATCTATATGTATATTACTATATAAAAATCTAATGGTGTGTTTGCGTGCGTGTGTGTGTGTGTGTGTGTGTGTGTGTGTGTGTGTGTGTGTGTGTGTGTGTGTTACTCAATCACATAAAAACTACTGAACTCATAGAGCTGATATATTACATGGACGTTCTTAGGGTCCCTGGTTAATACATAAGCCTATTTGTATTTAGAAATTACATTAGAGCTCCGCCCCAGCGGCCTTGAAAACTCCCTTAACACTCAATTATCTATACTCCATTATAGGCTTGGCTTAATCAGCTGATAGTAAATGTTAGTAATCACCTGTAAGAGTCACAATTAAAGAGGTGATAGTAAATGTTTGTTGTTATATATCTTTCAAGGTTAGTTATACTTTACAAATGTCATGTTACAAGCAAAATTTTTTCCTTGTCTTGGTTTTTCAAAACAATAATCGGTAGGTTTATAAACTATAGTTTAATATATCTATTACAATCTAATCTATTATATCTAATAAAAATATACGTCAACCCCGTACGAAGGACGGGTACTCTGCTAGTTTAAAATATAATCTTTAACTGAAAGTGTCATGTATGACTAAATACGTCAGGTGACGAATATATTTCAGTGTGACCATAAAGCTGATGGCCAGATCGAAGGCAATGATTTGTTAATATGTTAATGGTATATCCTTCATCGCAATAGAAAAATAGAAATAATTACGAAAAATGTACGAACCAGTTAAAAACTCCTGTATACTTTACTTACACAAGTTATAGTCAAGCACGTCTTTTTTCTCCAGTAGAAACTCGTTTTATGCTTCACAAATTTGTAACATTTGTTTTTCTGTTTCCTAGCTTTTAGTTCGGTCATTTGCCGTTCAAATAATTTATTGCAAAAGCTATTTTGTCCTTTCTTTCTATTTACAGTAATGTAAGGAAAAAATTGTAACAATTCAACAAAATTTATCTCAACAACTTGAAGATACTGGCGTATTTTTTAAAGTTTTAAATAGATAAAACCGTTTACGCAATAAAACATTTTTTTAAATCCCTATGTGCATTTCATTTGCAAAACTTTCACTGTAACAAGAAATTATTACAAAAATAACGACATTGCTTTGCACTTAAAATTTACATAAGGGTTAAAATAAAATGTTGTATTAGTGGTTTAAAGGTTTTATTTATTTAAATTTTGAAAACAATTCCTTACATTCAGACTTTCTACTCTTGGAAAATAAAACTTTATTTACCATTATTTCCAGATTACATTGTTGTGGACAGGAAATTTGCAATCTTTATGGCGCTAGTAGTGAACGTGTCCTGTTAACACTTTGTGGTCGAAATTGAAAAATATTCCACCTTTACAGTGACCATAAATAACAAAAAATGTTTTTTTTTTATTTACTGAACAGAATTAAAGCGTTAGGGCTCATTTGTGTCTGGAAGAAATCCATGTTCATTCTCCTAATTGTTTGAACACCTGGAAACCTTTGTGCATCGTTCTTTACACTGCTCTAGGATGACAGATACTTCGTTCTTCGCACAGCTCTGAACATACAAACCCCTGACTCGCTTATAAATTATGTTTTAACGTATTTTCTGAGAATTACTTTATTTTCTCATGAATCTATTGGCTAACTTGTTAGTAAATGTAATTAGGTCACCAAGCACGTTATTAATACTGAAGCTTACAAGTTAAGCTCAGATCCGTCTCCACTGAGACAGAAGACACTGTCGGATGATGACTGGCAGAAACGGTTAATTAATTTTTACAAAGAGAACAAGCAACGACACCACGATGTCATTGTATAAGATTGATGTATTGGGTAACAAATGATATCGTATAGGATGGTAGTTGAACTTATACAATAACAGATTCAAAGTCACCAGCGGTTAACAGTTCGTATTTAGCAATCGAGGATAGGGAAAAAATACTAAGGGACACCGCAATACTAAGTTTATTTTGTATAAGTTAAATTACAAATATTTTCACTTCTTATTAAAAGGTTCCAGGTAATAAAATTACCAAGTAGCAGACGGTCTTCTCTGTACTCTGAGTAAGAGCAGATCTAGTTCGCGTAAACGTCCCTTTCCAAGCGGTCAATAATTGTCTATCCCCAGTACCATGAAATAACTCCCATGTTTCCTTCCTTAGTCCTACATAATTCTTCATTTAAACGTTGCTGAAAGAGCAAGCCTACCCCTCCTACCTCCTAGGCAGTGCCACAAGTTCTCCCTTCTTCCAGTGCAAGATATTATCCCATTTTACCCACTCCCTAGTTCTATTTAACTCCAAACACTCCTCTGTAATCTTCTCCTCGTAACGGGGTGTATTCTGTACTCCGGCAGAGTGTAGGTCTGCAATACCTGTATTACGTCATACACATTTGATTCCATAATATCCCCTCTACATCCTAGAGTGCCTAATATCTCCACTTTAGTCCTGCCTAACTTTACCTACTTTATCCTTTCTATTACAAATCTGTGTAGAAACTTCTCATCCCCTGATATAAAGTAGGTTTACTTCATATAAGAGTCCCTGCACAAGGGGTTCCATTATTTTCCCTCATTTGCAGGACCAGAAGATCACTATGTTCTTCCATTAGTCCTTTTTTATTTCCTTCACCCTCTCGTTATAAAGGGATGATGAAGCGTATAGCCCCAATAGAGAGAATGTCTGGTTCAGGTATGCAGCCCCTCCCAAATATGGCATATCTATTGCCTAACCTGTACTACGAGGTTTATACTGTACCTTTATCTTATCTATATGCATAATCCCATTCCATCCTTCCTAAATAATAATAGTCGTACTCGCTGACCACTCTAAAACTACAAAGTTATTATAATAAATGTGTATCTCATATGCAGTTGAATTTATTAAAATAATGTATAAATCACATTGTTTGTTAATATATTATATTGTTTCTTTATTTCATGCTTGTTTTTGTAATATGTTATTTTAGCTCTCTTAAATCTTCTTCTGATGTTTGTTTGGCGAATGAATTGTTTCGCTCGCGACAAGACCTTCAAATTACCGCATCCATTTCGCGACCGTGCACGATTTGCATGCACTGCTAACGGTCGGTACAACGGGTGGTTTGGGTCCCGGCCAAGTAACCATAGCAGATTCCAATCACGATAACAAACCGACATTATATTCACTCACAGATCGTTCACTTTGCCGCAAAAAGCCGCATCTGTCAATGCCGGTGTACGTCACAGATTGGCACTTTGAGTGCTTCGAGTAATCTGTGCACAATCTTGTCGATAAACGGCCGGGCGTGTTGAATTTTAAATTAAAAGTGTTTCCGGGAGATAATCCCCGTTCTGGTTTTATAAATACGACGTTAGTTAGTCTGGTCAATTTTTCAACTCTTTCGCCTCAATGTCCCTGTGAATGGATGTTTTTAGCGAGTTTATGCATTTAAAATCTATTGGCAATATTAAAATAACAATTTTTATAAAGTGACATATTTTGTAAATTGTATCCTTTTATCTTTGTAGAGCATGGAGGCTATATGGTACATTTCGAATAGTCTTACAGTAATTTACGTTAGGTTCTGGGCTTACTTGGTAATAAAATATCTCCTTAAGTGACCTATTTGCCTATATTAATACAATAATCGGTAATTTCAATAGTATAATTGGCAGTAAATTCAAAAATAATAATTTTCCCATTGCTCGCCGGTTTTACAACAACAAAATTAACATTTAACGTATAAATTAATAAGGGGGATAGACAATTTACAATTTGATTTTGACGCCCCCAAATATGAAAAACTTTGATAAAAACAAAAATATCCTCCCTTTATAGCACACAGAACGTTATAGAACGGAGTTTTCTAAACAAACAAAGCATTGTGTAGAGTGACTTTACAAACTAACCGATAAGCGTGATCTTTTTTTATATTTTTTTCAAAAAGAAGTTTGCCAACCTAACGTAACTGCAGTAAAAGTTGTCTCTATGTTGGTATATTTTTTAATCTCGTTGCGACTAGAAATAGGCAGTGTTACTTAAGGCTATAGCAGTGTAGCTCTATACTTCGTAATGTGATTTAAATATACAACTATTAAATAAAGTCTAGTGTATGTTGAAATTAGGTTAAAAAATTTGTCTTTTTTCAAACTTTTTAATTTTTGTAGCGTCAGCAGCAATTTTATTACTTTTTCTGTGTTATCAGAGACTTTCTAAGGCAACAGGTATATAGTTGGGTTTAAATCGATAAATACTATATGTTTCTATGTAGTTTTCTTTTTTACGAGTATTTTTTCTTATAAACCTGATTCAAATTTATAGCAACATTAACCATAGCTTCTGGGTTAGCTGCTAAACTACAAAAGGGTGTTTTACAATCATTGGAATGAACTTTCACCCTCTATGAGCGTTTCTACTATGCATGCCTGTGTTTAACCCTCAGCGATTTCACCCTTGTAAATAATAAAGCATGAACGTTTACTGTAACTCCCAGACATAATTTATTTTAGTTTATTAAAATACATAGAATAACAAATTTACCAGATTTTTATGTCATTCGTAGCCTTCATTAATTCTTTTCGTTTTGAGCAAAATCTGGGATAATTCACAATTGGTAAGTTCTTGTTCCACGTATGACAAAATCTCATTGATATAAAACACAAAATTGAAAGGGGTATATGGTACCACATATAAAACTCTCATTTAGAAACACTAGTGTTTGTATTCTTTTAAAATAAATATCACATATTTTGACATTACATTGAAGAAACAACGTGGATGGTATTCTGCGCTCCACCCATCGATTATTATCCCCAGATAATCCTAAAGATAGGTCTTGCAACTAAATAGACCCGTCCTGTCTAGCTCATTATGGTTCTCTTCCGGCTCCACACTGTTGCGTATACTGTCAAGTCGGGAACATAACCTCAAACTCGTAGCGCTTGCGTCACCAGGATAGAGGAGCTAGGTGCCAAGACCAGCGTGCCAGCATTCAAGAGCTCAAGTGCCTGGATGTAAGCCCCTAGAACGGACACCGGCCCTCCTCTGGGATAAGATGAGTCACTGACCAGTAACTACCCTTACAGAACTGCCTAAGTAAATCTTCAGTACCGTCAAAACATTCCTCTGGTAAGATCAAGCCAGGTGATGCAATCGGACATTTATTCATTCTTTGAGTCCTTACTTATGGATCAGACTTTTAGAATGGTAAGTTGTGCTTACGCAGGAAAGCACCCATCCACCTACCCTTTACCCCTTGACCTACAGGTACTGTCAATAACATTGCTCTGGTAAGATCAAGCCAGGTGATGCAATCGGACATTTATTCATTCTTTGAGTCCTTACTTATGGATCAGACTTTTAGAATGGTAAGTTGTGCTTAGGCAGGAAAGCAGCCATCCACCTACCCATTACCCCTTGACCTACAGGTACTGTCAATAACATTGCTCTGGTAAGATCAAGCCAGGTGATGCAATCGGACATTTATTCATTCTTTGAGTCCTTACTTATGGATCAGACTTTTAGAATGGTAAGTTGTGCTTAGGCAGGAAAGCACCCATCCACCTACCCATTACCCCTTGACCTACAGGTACTGTCAATAACATTGCTCTGGTAAGATCAAGCCAGGTGATGCAATCGGACATTTATTCATTCTTTGAGTCCTTACTTATGGATCAGACTTTTAGAATGGTAAGTTGTGCTTACGCAGGAAAGCACCCATCCACCTACCCATTACCCCTTGACCTACAGGTACTGTCAATAACATTGCTCTGGTAAGATCAAGCCAGGTGATGCAATCGGACATTTATTCATTCTTTGAGTCCTTACTTATGGATCAGACTTTTAGAATGGTAAGTTGTGCTTACGCAGGAAAGCACCCATCCACCTACCCTTTACCCCTTGACCTACAGGTACTGTCAATAACATTGCTCTGGTAAGATCAAGCCAGGTGATGCAATCGGACATTTATTCATTCTTTGAGTCCTTACTTATGGATCAGACTTTTAGAATGGTAAGTTGTGCTTAGGCAGGAAAGCAGCCATCCACCTACCCATTACCCCTTGACCTACAGGTACTGTCAATAACATTGCTCTGGTAAGATCAAGCCAGGTGATGCAATCGGACATTTATTCATTCTTTGAGTCCTTACTTATGGATCAGACTTTTAGAATGGTAAGTTGTGCTTAGGCAGGAAAGCAGCCATCCTCTTACCCTTTACCCCTTGACCTACAGGTACCGTCAAAACATTCCTCTGGTAAGATCGAGCCAGGTGATGCGATCGGGCATTTTATCATTCTTTGAGTCCTTACTTATGGATCAGACTTTTAGAATGGTAAGTTGTGCTTAGGCAGGAAAGCAGCCATCCACCTACCCTTTACCCCTTGAACTACAGGTACTGTCACTAAAATTGCTCTCAAATGGATTTTGTATAGTTCCACTTGTTGGCTTTGCATATGAAATTAATTACACTAACGGTAGCCATCACCCTATAAAGCTAATATGTTTTGCCAGGACTATGACGTAAGAGGGTTAACGAGTTTTCTATAAATAGAACATGACTGCTTACACGGCTGGAAAACACTCAAGGGTGAATGTAATTTGATTGCATTTTTGTCGCTCAGGAGAAAATTATGGAAGTTTATGAGTAGCCAACAAAACACAGAAATTTAAATACAAACAAATTGAAACTTTAGGAAATATGGCATGCGTAATGTGATATACAATTTCGATCATTAAAAAAAACTGGGTAATTTTAACGGTGGATGTTGGCTAAACTGATTCGAATTGTGTAGTTAAACCACTCGCGATATTTAAGGAAATATTTCTTTATATCTATTGGAGTTTTATTAGATCTTGATCCTTCACTTGGTGTTAGAGGATTAAACTAGCCCTTAGAACCTAGGTAAGGTACCTTTTCTCCCAGGTAAGGTCCTGAAGGTCTATCCTGCGTTTGTTAACCAATCCTAGACAACACTTCTTTCTGTAGTCAGTATTAAAATTTCCACAAGACTCTTGGGCGTACAATTCTTTAACTATATAATTTATAATTCTTTAGAAAAATTTTTAGTTTACGTGTTTAGAACTAGACATTGAGAGATCTCTTTAAAAGGACAAACTTTTTATTTCACACAATTAAAAAAATAGTTTTTGGAAATGCTCCTATAAAAGCTCGTATATTGATAATTTTTTAGATTTCCAGTAAAACCTAAGATATACCAACTTGTAAAAGAAAAATTCAATCTTTACATTAAACCCAAATGATAAACTGTGATCATCGCTCCTATCTAACATTTAATAATATATATACTCGGCAAGTCATAGGTTAGACGATAAATGTTGGGTTGCCTAACGTAACTTCAATGTATGCGCTAGTTGCTAGCAAGACACAAGTGATTTAAAAACAAATGGGTCAATACCTACTTAGCACAACCAAGAAAATGTTTATTTTAGTTACTATTTATTGAAAAATTACAATTAATATAAGTACGTATATGCATATGGCAGAATCACAATATAAATTGGCAAAATAAAAAGTGAAATCAAAATAATAAAATTATTTATTTAAATGTAAATAATGAAATAATATTTGAGAAAAAACTATATTGATATCAAGTGTCATCCACTACAAGGTTAAAAAATGTATTTGAACTTAAGTGGAAAAACTAAAAGTTTTTTTATTAACAATTGAAAATTTGAACAACATATATATATATGTATGTATGTATGTATATAATATAGAGTGCGGGAACTATCAGAAGGAATTGAAAACTGACTACGAACACTCATACTGTATTCCAAAACCAACATTTACCAACCAATATTGGTAAAACGTAGCATTCTCTTAATTAAAATGGTAAAACCCTACAAAATTCTTATATTTACCAACTCATGTTTGTAACACTGAAGATTTACTAGTATATTGGATTTTACAGAATTTGATGCATGGATAAGTGCGGTAGTTTTTATGTAGTTTACAATAGTTTAACGTTTTCCCTGCTTTTTGTCCTTATTCTTTTCCAGAAATATCTCATAAATTTACATCGGACTCATTCAACTACTCTGACAGGTGGTGGGTTTTATTTTACGTCTTTTCTTTAACCCGAGGTTCCTAGTGCAGAGGTTTACGCAGTCCGTTTTGTGGCCTCCCATTAAAATAGATTTTTTACTCATCTAACCTCATTATCCGTAAAAAGCTATTGAGTTTTCTATATATAGAACATGACTGCTTACACGGCTGGAAAACACTCAAGGGTGAATTTAGTTTGATTGCATTTTCGTAGCTCAGAAAAAACTTATGAAAGTTTATGAATAACAAACAAAACACAAAAATTTAAACTGATCTCAGGAGTGTAGTTAAACCACACAAGATATTTAAGGAAGTATTTGTTTCTTTTTATCTATTGGAGTTATATTAGATCTTGATCCTTCACTTGGTGTTAGAGGATTAAACTAGCCCTTAGAACCTAGGTAAGGTACCTTTTCTCCCAGGTAAGGTCCTGAAGGTCTGTCCTGCGTTTGTTAACCAATCCTAGACAACACTTCTTTCTGTAGTCAGTATTAAAATTTCCACAAGACTCTTGGGCGTACAAATCTTTTAACATATAATTTATAATTGTTTATAAAAATTTTATGTTTACGTATTTAGACCTAGACATTGAGGAATCTCTTTAAAGGGACGAACTTTTTATTTCACACAATTAAAAAATTAATTTTTGGAAATGCTCCTATAAAAGCCCGTATATTGATAATTTTTTTTAAATTTCCAGTAAAACCTAAGATATACCAACTAGTAAAGGTAAAAGTTCAATCTTTACATTAAACCCAAATGATAAACTGTGATCATAGTTCCTATCTAACGTTTACCAATATATATACTCGGCAAGTCATAGGTTTTATCTAAAATACACGGTAAATGTTGGGCTGCCTAACCTAGCCTCAATGTATGCGCTAGTTGCTAGCAAGACACAAGTGATATGAAAAAAAATAGAAGTCAAAACCTGCTTAGTACAACCAAGAAAAATTTTATTTTAGTTACTATTTATTGAAAAATTGCAATTAATATAAGTACGTATATGCATATGGCAGAATCACAATATAAATTGGCAAAATAAAAAGTGAAATCAATTAATAAAATTATTTAATTAAATGTAAATAATGAAATAATATTTGAGAACAAACTATATAGATATCATGTGTCATCCACTACAAGGTTAAAAAATATATTTGAACTTAAGTGGATAAACTAAAAATATTTTATTAACGATTGAAAATTTGAGCAACATATAAATAAACATATAGCCTATAGAGAAATGAAAACTAATACAAGGAATTGAAAAGTGACTACGAAAATTCATGGTTTATTCCAAAACCAACATTTTCCTACCATTATTGGTAAAACTTAGCATCTTCTTAATTAAAATGGTAAAGCCCTTAAAAAATCCTATATTTACCAACTTATGTTTGTAAAACTGAAGTTTTACTCATATACAGGCTTTTACAGTAATGGAAGTATGCACAAGTGCGGTAGTTTCAACCTATATTACAATAATTTAATGTTTTTCCAGCATTTTTTCGTTATACGTTTGCACAAATATTTCATAAATTTACACCGGACTCATTCAACTACTCTGACAGGTGATGGGTTTTATTTTACGTATTTTTGTTGGCCCAAGTTTCGTATTGCAGTGGTTTACACAGTCCGTTTTGTGGTCTCCCATAAAAATAGATTTTTCACTCATCCAACCTCATTATCCGTAAAAAGCTATTGATAACAACTGTTCTCGAGACTTACTTGGATTGCTTTCCAAATGTTGGCACAATTATATCAGACTCTGCAATTACTACAATCCTTCGTCATGAGATTTACTTTCTTTTACACTCGTGTAGGGCATTTATAATTACTATTAAGTAGGTACTACACTACTACAGTTTCAATTGGGTAGCTGTAATTTTTATTACGGTGTTTTCATTTTAATATTTTCCAAGCGAATATTTCTTTCAGCGTTTCTGAAAGAAAAATGTATAATAAAAACTCCCGGAGTTGGTGTAACGCTCAAACACATCTGTATAATTGTCTATTTGTGCTGCTTACAGCTATTAGCTTACATTAAGTGGTAACATATGATATCACCGACAGCTAGTTTTATATTATAGGGGTTGTTGTAGAACAGCTGTTTTAACGCATAGATTATGTTTCTTTATTTATTTTACGTTGTTAAGTTAAAATGTTATTATTCAATAACATTAATAAATATATTAACTTATTTTTTCATTCTAAAGAGGTTTTTTTGTATAATAAAACATTACTCCACAGAAGCTCTAAGCTATTTTAATAGTTTATATTTCAATAGATCTTACTACTAATTCAATATAATGATGAATTTTTTAAATGAAAACTTCATAGGGTGCTACAAACACTTTTTAACAACCGATTTCATTAAATTCCTTGGTAAAATTTGTATTCAGTAAGGTTTGAAACTTAAATAAAGGTTTTACATAACTAAATTATTACTATTTATTAGGAATATACTGGGGTTGAATTTAATAACAGATAGACAAAAACCTCTTAACCACAAACTTTCTTTATTTTACTCTTATGTACACTTCAGTTACCAAGTAACCATCTTCAGAGGGATAACATACAAAGACTTCGTATATGTATTATATGTACAAATGTACATAAGGGTAAAATAAAGAAAGTTCGTGGTTAAGAGGTTTTTGTGTACGTATTAACTAAGCTATTTCATTACATTCTACAAATGAACAGTTTCGTCGTCCAGTCTCTCTCACCGCCGCATTATATTTTTTCTTAAATTTTTGCTTCAAATGATACCTTTATTTTAAACGGTAACTATGGGCAACCAAAACTCTTTGGTGTATTGCAATATGAATTTTCTTATAATTTCAAATCTACTCTTCTTTCCACGTGTAAACTAATGCAATGTTAAACTAAGTCTAACCTTTATTTTACAGGTGAGCATTTAGAGCGGCAAAACTGTTGTTTGGGTTTGGACTCTTTTTGCCAGTATGTAGTATACAACAAACTTATACTAGAACAATATTTTGGAAATATGTTGGAAAAATTGCAAATGAAATTATATTGTTTAAATTTTTAATTGGATTTTAAAGGTATAATTTTTTTACCTAAAAAAAGTTGATCTAAATCTTATGCTGGATATAGGAACTTATTTATTTTTCAAAATCTTATCAACCAAGAAATTGCTTGAGATTTCATCATGCATAGGTAAATTTTTAATTTTAATTTTGGCAAAATTGTACTTGATTGATATTTTGGAAATAGGGATTTAATATTTTTACTTTTTATAAAATAATACTTGATCGAAATTTTGTTTTTGGAATGCCAACTTTATAAGTTAAATTATGTGACTAAAGTATAGAAAACTACCTTGCACAACAAATCACAGAATGTGCTATTATTACAGCTGTGTAACTGGTATCGGAAATCATAAAGATGTAGCGTAGGTAGTCCCAGGCAGACTCGCAGTGCTGGTTATGGCCAATGGAACCCTACTGAAGAAATTATTATTTCAGTATTTGTTTTCATTTCTCTCTCCTCTGCAACTTTCTTACTTACGAAACACCTGTAAATATACTGCATCATTTTAATTTGTAACAAACTCCAACGATAGGTCGTAACCTTCTACCGCTAGTGACTATACTTTTGCGAAATTTGTCTTCACTGCCCAACCAATAATAGGCTCGTTGCCATGGGAACTCTCACCAACAATATTATGTTTATGATGAGAATTGCCGAGAGAACGATGTTTACTGACTGGCTGTTGACGTCACGACATAGTTTATGCCTACGAAAGGAAAGTTAGTACTACACTGATAGTTCATAATTAATCCGATACGAGCGCTGTCTCATTGAAGAAATTACTGTGATTTTGTCATTACGTTAAACAATATGTTTTTTTTCTACGTTCCTTGTGTATAGGCTATGTATTTCATCTCAATATATCTTTCAAGATATATGACTTCTTGCAATGTTTTTCTCATTTTTAATTACTAAAGAATTTAGTCATTTTAAAATAATTCGTGCGCTTCTTATGAATTTGTTTGGACCAATGGGCCCCACTGCAGCTCCTCTAGCGAGCTGGCTCTATCTCGCATGCACGTGCGGTTAGTATCCCTACCACGCGTGACGGCATCAGCTTAGATTGCCCATGTACTAATCTGGCTCCATCTCGCATGCACGTGCGGTTAGTATCCCTACCACGCGTGAAGGAATCAGGTTAGATTGCCCATGTACTAATCAGGCTCCATCTCGCATGCACGTGCGGTTAGTATCCCTACCACGCGTGACGGCATCAGGTTAGATTGCCCATGTACTAAGCTGGCTCCATCTCGCATGCACGTGCGGTTAGTATCCCTACCACGCGTGAAGGAATCAGGTTAGATTGCCCATGTACTAATCAGGCTCCATCTCGCATGCACGTGCGGTTAGTATCCCTACCACTGGTGACGGCATCAGGTTAGATTGCCCATGTACTAGGCTAGCTCCATCTCGCATGCACGTGCGGTTAGTATCCCTACCACGCGTGAAGGCATCAGGTTAGATTGCCCATGTACTAATCAGGCTCCATCTCGCATGCACGTGCGGTTAGTATCCCTACCACTGGTGACGGCATCAGGTTAGATTGCCCATGTACTAGGCTAGCTCCATCTCGCATGCACGTGCGGTTAGTATCCCTACCACTCGTGAAGGCATCAGGTTAGATTGCCCATGTACTAGGCTAGCTCCATCTCGCATGCACGTGCGGTTAGTATCCCTACCACTCGTGAAGGCATCAGGTTAGATTGCCCATGTACTAGGCTAGCTCCATCTCGCATGCACGTGCGGTTAGTATCCCTACCACGCGTGAAGGAATCAGGTTAGATTGCCCATGTACTAATCAGGCTCCATCTCGCATGCACGTGCGGTTAGTATCCCTACCACTGGTGACGGCATCAGGTTAGATTGCCCATGTACTAGGCTAGCTCCATCTCGCATGCACGTGCGGTTAGTATCCCTACCACGCGTGAAGGCATCAGGTTAGATTGCCCATGTACTAATCAGGCTCCATCTCGCATGCACGTGCGGTTAGTATCCCTACCACTGGTGACGGCATCAGGTTAGATTGCCCATGTACTAGGCTAGCTCCATCTCGCATGCACGTGCGGTTAGTATCCCTACCACTCGTGAAGGCATCAGGTTAGATTGCCCATGTACTAGGCTAGCTCCATCTCGCATGCACGTGCGGTTAGTATCCCTACCACTCGTGAAGGCATCAGGTTAGATTGCCCATGTACTAATCAGGCTCCATCTCGCATGCACGTGCGGTTAGTATCCCTACCACGCGTGAAGGAATCAGGTTAGATTGCCCATGTACTAGGCTAGCTCCATCTCGCATGCACGTGCGGTTAGTATCCCTACCACTCGTGAAGGCATCAGGTTAGATTGCCCATGTACTAGGCTAGCTCCATCTCGCATGCACGTGCGGTTAGTATCCCTACCACGCGTGAAGGCATCAGGTTAGATTGCCCATGTACTAGGCTAGCTCCATCTCGCATGCACGTGCGGTTAGTATCCCTACCACTCGTGAAGGCATCAGGTTAGATTGCCCATGTACTAGGCTAGCTCCATCTCGCATGCACGTGCGGTTAGTATCCCTACCACTCGTGAAGGCATCAGGTTAGATTGCCCATCTACTAAGCTGGCTCCATCTCGCATGCACGTGCGGTTAGTATCCCTACCACGCGTGAAGGCATCAGGTTAGATTGCCCATCTACTAAGCTGGCTCCATCTCGCATGCACGTGCGGTTAGTATCCCTACCACTCGTGAAGGCATCAGGTTAGATTGCCCATCTACTAAGCTGGCTCCATCTCGCATGCACGTGCGGTTAGTATCCCTACCACGCGTGAAGGCATCAGGTTAGATTGCCCATCTACTAAGCTGGCTCCATCTCGCATGCACGTGCGGTTAGTATCCCTACCACTCGTGAAGGCATCAGGTTAGATTGCCCATCTACTAAGCTGGCTCCATCTCGCATGCACGTGCGGTTAGTATCCCTACCACGCGTGAAGGCATCAGGTTAGATTGCCCATCTACTAAGCTGGCTCCATCTCGCATGCACGTGCGGTTAGTATCCCTACCACTCGTGAAGGCATCAGGTTAGATTGCCCATCTACTAAGCTGGCTCCATCTCGCATGCACGTGCGGTTAGTATCCCTACCACGCGTGAAGGCATCAGGTTAGATTGCCCATCTACTAAGCTGGCTCCATCTCGCATGCACGTGCGGTTAGTATCCCTACCACTCGTGAAGGCATCAGGTTAGATTGCCCATGTACTAGGCTAGCTCCATCTCGCATGCACGTGCGGTTAGTATCCCTACCACTCGTGAAGGCATCAGGTTAGATTGCCCATGTACTAGGCTAGCTCCATCTCGCATGCACGTGCGGTTAGTATCCCTACCACGCGTGAAGGCATCAGGTTAGATTGCCCATGTACTAGGCTAGCTCCATCTCGCATGCACGTGCGGTTAGTATCCCTACCACTCGTGAAGGCATCAGGTTAGATTGCCCATGTACTAGGCTAGCTCCATCTCGCATGCACGTGCGGTTAGTATCCCTACCACTCGTGAAGGCATCAGGTTAGATTGCCCATCTACTAAGCTGGCTCCATCTCGCATGCACGTGCGGTTAGTATCCCTACCACGCGTGAAGGCATCAGGTTAGATTGCCCATGTACTAAGCTGAAGCTGTTTCTATTGGGAAAACAGGAGATATTGAAATGAAATGATAATGAATGTTTATGTTTTGAGTGACACACAATAATTGGTAATGTGTGTACACACTCTGTTTAGGTAATGTGGTACACATTCTGTTTAGGTAATGTGGTACACACTCTGTTTAGGTAATGTGGTACACACTCTATTTAGGTAATGTGGTACACACTCTGTTTAGGTAATGTGGTACACACTCTGTTTAGGTAATGTGGTACACACTCTGTTTAGGTAATGTGGTACACACTCTGTTTAGGTAATGTGGTACACACTCTGTTTAGGTAATGTGGTACACACTCTGTTTAGGTAATGTGGTACACACTCTGTTTAGGTAATGTGGTACACACTCTGTTTAGGTAATGTGGTACACACTCTGTTTAGGTAATGTGGTACACACTCTGTTTAGGTAATGTGGTACACACTCTGTTTAGGTAATGTGGTACACACTCTGTTTAGGTAATGTGGTACACACTCTGTTTAGGTAATGTGGTACACACTCTGTTTAGGTAATGTGGTACACACTCTGTTTAGGTAATGTGGTACACACTTTGTTTAGGTAATGTGGTACTAAGATACCGGTGGCTTTCTCGACAACCAGAATTTAACAGTTTGTTCGTTCTATATTGTGCTTTGCTTCACCCAGGGCTTCTTCAGGCATAACGCCGTGGGTGAATGCTTTGAATGTCTGTCACCCAGTAGGGCGTAAATGTTTCTAATGGCGTTTACTCACCACACCATTAACTAATCTGTTACCGAACGATAGGCATTCCTGAAGGGGCAACAAACACTTTGTGGAACCGGTTTGCCAATTACAGACAGACCATTTGAATTTCTATTCAACTCTATATAGATCTATCGATATGTATCGATAAATATAAATTATTGGATATATATATACCTACATGATAATGTCAGTCATTCAATTACAATAATAATCGAATATAAAAAACATGGTAATGTATACGTATTACAGATCAAATATTTCACGGGGAGAGGGTTATTTTATTTCAGAATCAAATTAAAATTTCCCACGAATAAAAAGATTTTTTTAATTATAATTATTAACTATGAATAATAATTAAATAACGTTTATTATGAAATAAAATTAAGTAATACTGTACTAAATAAAAAATTACTTTTCAAGTCAATAAATATGAAAATTTTGTTAGCCGTCACTTTAAAACCAATAGCGATGATTATCTGATACGTTTTTAAAACAGCTTTTGATTGCATTACCGTTTATAGAAAATTTAAAACTGAAAACAATCGCTGCTTTGGAGATATAGGTTATTACAGGCTATATAGGCTATATATTGGCTTTATAGGCTATAAGTAATATATGAAATTCTTAATATACTCATCTTCACTTATACAATGGGATATTTGTTTAGTCCTACATTTTCTGTGTTTAATAACATTAAAATGCTTTCATTTGTTGACGCTTTTCGGAATAACTCCATTCTCAAAACTCAAGTAGTACTTTTTAAGAGGGAGTTATATTTAGGTTTTGAAAATGGAGTTATTCCGAAACGCGTAAAAAAGGAAAGCGTTTTAGTGTTAGTAAAGGCAGAAAAATGTACTAAAATGTATATAACTTGAGTAATATATACATTAATTTTATATATTATTGTTTGTTGATTTTTGTTATAATATATCGTCTGATGTAGTTTGGTAGAGTACTTCGTGCTCACCCTGTACAATCAATATTTATCTTTATAAAACAGTGCACTAGGCTATTGTAAATTACAATACAGCTACAAATATATAGCTAGTATTATATCAGTTAGAATAGGTTGGGTTACGTACAAAAATACAGTTTACTAACGCTAGCTAACCGGTTGATGCATGAAAGGGAAAATGACCTTCAATTAGATCTCATACATTTTAACGTATAGTAAGTTTTAATAAAACTCACTTGGTAACCTTACTTTGGGAAATGTTTGTATAATGAAATTCATCTTAACAAGGTATTTTGTAGCTATTTTTTAATATAATTTTACGTTTTTTTAAAGACACCTACTTTCGCAAAGTTCTGTTTTGTTATAAATTTACTAATTTTTGTCTTTTAATTTTTGACAGTGATTTTTGAAAGTTTATTTATTTTTTCGTGTTGCTGAGGATTTTTTATATAATAGGATGTCTTCGCAATATCAAGGAATTGTGGGCTCGATGGAAAAGTAACTTTAATGAAAGGGTGAAGTTAATATCCTTTTACAATTGTTTAGAACTTGTATAAAGCAAACCTACAAACTCTATTTAAGGTTGTAACGTAACTTGAATCACTTAACTAAGCACATTGTTAGCATTTATCTTTTAAAGTTCCAAATTGATTTTGACATTTGAATCATTGTTGAAAATAGCACAGTGTTTGTGACTATAGACTATTATTCCTATAAACAAAGCCTCCATCCTTTCTTCCCCCCTCCACAACTTCCCAAGCCTCCATTAATCATGGTCAGTTTTGCTAACTGCCTTGTAATAATTAACTCCAAAGTGACCTGTGGCTTCCCAGACGTCGGGTCTATTAATCACACGGAAGGCAGTAATTATATACTGTAATTGCGGTTTTATTTTCGCGCTCAAACCACAGCCTACTTCATCGCTAATGCACGTTGCTAAATGTTACAATGTGTTAAACAGTTATTAAATTCACGGCCAATTATATAGTCATTTCCAACACCGAAATATTTGCCTCGGGTTATTATTTTCTCTATAAACCACTTGATTTACAGAATGCGGATATTTAAATATCGTAAATTCCTTCCATAAATGCCAATTACTCATACAATATATATATAAATTTGGCAACATTGTTTTCTTGTATTAACACTTTATTGTACTTAAGCTTACTTCGTATATTTGGGAGTCGACTTTCCAGAGCTAATTAGTTATAGGGCTATTACTTTCGAGGTTTTTAGAAGGCTACATTCTAAAGTCTTCTAAAGCTCGAAAATTAGAACGCTGTAATTAAAAAGCTCTCGAATGTCGACTCGTAAATATTTCGAGTAAGATTCTTATTTAAATTAATTTAAGTATAAGTGATGTATACATACTTACACACACACACACACACACACATATATATATATATATATATATATATATATATATATATATATATATAAAATTAATAAATTAAAAAAATTTCAAAAACAAGAATACTTTTAATGAATATATTTATTTTCTTGTAATATAGTTAATAAATTTAAAATATTTCAAAAACAAGAATACTTTTAATGAAATATTTATTCTCTTGTAATATAGTTAATAAATTAAAAATATTTCAAAAACAAGAATACTTTTAATGCATATATTTATTCTCTTGTAATATAGTTAATAAATTAAAAATATTTGAAAAACAAGAATACTATTAATGAACAAATATATTCAATAAAAGCATTCTTGTTTTTTAAATATTTTTAATTTATTAACTATATTACAAGAAAACATATCACCATATTTAATATAATATATATATATATATATATATATATATATATATATATATATATATATATATATATTACGTGTTTGCTAATTAATTCATAATTTTTATATTTTAAGTAACCGGTTTATTTGTAATATATTATTTATTATTTAATTTATTTTTACTATTTCTTTACAATTTAAAATTATCATTTATTTATTCGAATTATTTATTTTTCTATTGCTGTAAAACCCAGAGCAAATCCAAAAATGTATTTTAAAAATATCATTTAAATATAATTGATTTGTATAACATACATTTATTATTATACATGAATCATATATAGTACCAACTATTAATATATAATTTTATCGTTTGGAATTAACAATAAAAGTGGCAGAATTGTTTGGTATGATTGAAAACCTTTAATCAAAAATGTTTTTCTATACATTTACTTCAATTTTGAGTTCATCATTGGTCATTAATTTAATCATAATGTAAAAATTAATTTGGTATCGCCATGGACAATAAAATCCTAGAGAGAAATCTCATTATTTAGAACAATTAGTTATAAGGATAGAATTTGTTACCGATGATGTTTTCCATTAGTACGTTTATGAGGAAAACATATGATTGCGAGTTCATGTTCTTTAGTATTTATTTGTTACTTTTACTCAAAAGGAAGCTTTATAACTTTATAAAGCAAAAACAAAATATTTGCTGTTTTAATAAAGTAATAAAATATTTCGCGCATAGTTTTTAAACTAATTACAATTAAAATAACTCTAGAAAGATTCTTTATTATTAGAAAAAGTAATTTGTATGGGCGGTCGAGTGATTATTTCTTAAAGGTATTACTTACTGGAAAGTCATTTCCTTCATTTTAAACATGAGTCGTTCATAGGTTACTTTTAAGAAAGATTTTGTTGGTGGAGGTAGACTGAATGCCTGTATCGCTGATAACATTAATAGCCTAAAAGAGGACGCCATTAAATGGCGTGCATACGCATTTAACAAATCGCATTCAGGTTCGTGTCGATGAAATTATAATGCAATAATCGCCGGACAGGGAGCGCTGTAATCGGCTGCTAATTTATTGCTCCACTTCACCCACTTAGCTTTACGATTAATTGCGGATTATTAACTCAAGTCCCAACTTGGCTTTACTAGTTGCATCCGGCTACATTCTTAAAGCAACGATGCTTTTCTGTCAACGTATGTAATTAACACATTTTATCTTATAAATATATAATGATAGGCAATAAACTTTTCCTAATATATGAGGCTTATATAATTGTTTTAATTCTGTTTTTTTTTATTATTATGTTTCTCTTATGATATAGAACAAATTATATATATTCTACAATACATTATCATTTATATTTTCAAAACATTGTTTAACCTTTTGGTTTATTGAAAAAAAAATTCGATATAATATTACATTTTTCTATTTTTGTCTTTAAATGCTCTTTAGGATTGTCCTCAATATGGATTATAATTATTATTGTTTACGTTGGTAAAGTTTTCCTTCAAAATTGTATTTTTTTAAGTACTCTTTTTCCATTTATTTACGTTTTATCAACCAGTTTTTCATTTCCTTAATAACCAGTTACCAACCAATTTAAACTATGTGTAATCGGTTCTTTCTGTTGAAATCTTTGTTACTATTGATTTTTTCACGTTATGTTTTTAACAACACAGAAGTGAAAGATTTTATATCTGTTAGTTTTCGATCGTGTAGAAGGCTAAAATGAACTTGAGTGTTTCAAAGAGTACCATTTTAATAATTAAAAATGTCTGATTCTTGCAAATGTGTTTTTCCTTTTCATTAACTACGGCAGGCGGACGCCAAGTGCGCGCCGGGCTAGCAGGGTCATTGTCAGGAGCGCTGGGCTATCTGGGTCATTGTCAGGAGCGCTGGACCACCTGGATCATTATTACGAGTGCAGGGCTACTTGTGCCCTTATTAGGAGTGCAAGGCTACCTGTTTTAGGAGTGCTGGGGTACCTCGTTCATTGTTAGGAGTGCTGGAGTACCTATTTCATTGTTAGGATTGCAAGGCTACCTTGGTCATTGTTAGGAATGCTGGGATTCTGGATCATTGTTAAGAGTGCCAGGCTACCTGGGTCAGTGTTAGGATTGCTGGGGTTCCTGGGTCATTGTCAGAAGAGCCAGACTACCTGGGTCATTGTCAGGAGCGCTGAACTACCTGTATCATTGTTACGAGTGCAGGGCTATCCGTGTCCTTATTAGGAGTGCTGGGGTACCTCGTTCATTGTTAGGAGTGCCAGGCTACCTGGGTCATTGTTAGGAGTCCCAGGCTACTTGGGTCATTGTTAGGAATGCTGGGATTTTGGATCATGGTTAAGAGTGCCAGGCTACTTGGGTCAGTGTTAGGAGTCCCAGGCTACTTGGGTCATTGTTACGATTGCTGGGGTTCCTGGGTCAGTGTTAGAAGCGCCGGCCTACTTGGGTCATTGTTTAGGAGTCCCGATCAACCTGAGCCGTGGTTAGGAGTGCCACAGCGGTAACTCAGACTTGAAAGTATGTTTTAAAAGTATTAGGAAATCAAATTTTGTGGTAGTATACAATGCTGAACAATAATATACAAAGGCAGCAGTAAAACTGTTGAACTAGTTTTCTTAAGAGACGTTGCTACCCTGTATAATACTGGTCTATCTTTATATTTTACCCAGTGAATAGGGGTTCTTTTTATAACAAGGAACAATTTTTGTGGGGACTCATTTCCACTAAACTATATTTCTGTTGGCTACGGCTACATTTTTTGAAAAATATATACATGAATACGTACTTATATACTATATACTGTATTAAGTACAGTAGAATGAAAAATTCGATTGATGAAACTTGATTTATTAACAACAACAAAATGAGCATTTTTCTGCATAGGGCGCCACCAGAGATAATTTTAACTGAAGGAAGTAATGAATTAAAAAAGTTTGGCAACCACTTAGCTTTGGATAAGTTGTATCCTACTGTGCGCCTTTCCAAGCCCAACAGTGAGTATAGTGACGTTTAAACTCAAAATATTAGGTACTGTAATATTACAATGATCTGACGTATTGAATGTAGCAATATATTGTCATTACTTTGGCAAATGGCGGGAGCCAATGTGTAACTAGTTATTTAACTTAATTTTAAAAAATTGTTGTCGAAGTATAACGTACTAAAATTATTAAAAAACTTGTTATATATAACGATTTTATAATAATTTTTTTTTAAACTACAACTGGCCTTAAAAACGAAACCTCAACTTAGCTTGCGTATATTGTGGGCCAAAGTTCATCTAGGCCAAGCCAGCTACCAATCCTCTACAGCTCTTGTCCGGGCATCATACTTGGTTGTAACTAACACAACTCTACAAAGGCATGTGCTACTGACTAGTTTTATTGATGTAGTTGATATTAGTTTTTTTGTATATTGCTGTAATTTTATTCCTCAAAATTGCCGAAGGAAACTAACTGCCCGAAACTACTACGTCATACATTTAGAATTAAATTAAATAACTAGTTATATATTCTGCATACTATCATCAGATGTCTGATTATATATTAAAGATATTAGTTGCAAGTTGAAGTGGTGGTAACGTTAATCACAGCGATTGCCTGTACAACTTTGCGATCACGTTTCGAACATTATTTGCGTCCTAATAGTTGCGCGAAAAGCGCGGAACGAATTTCGTTTTTGCAGACGTCCAATTAATTTTAATCATAACGATTTTATCCTGGAGAACGACCTGTATCGGACTTGTTGGGACGACGGATTTGCGCTGGGAAACATTTGGGTTAGGCAAACAGCAATGTATGTGCTGGGGAATTATTAAGCAATGAGGTTAAACATAGTGGTTAGGCCGTGCAAACTCCGGGATCTGTCTGCTACACATCTCTCATACAAGGATGAGCAATTCGTGGTTATTTCTACTCTTATTTTAGTCTTCTATTTCCTTTCAACTCACACTTTTACGTCCATTACACGCATGCTCTTCGTACGTTACACCTTCCTACTTCATTGCTGTACTTACATCCTACCTCAAGACTCATAGCCTGCGTCATTGCTTTTAGTCTACTTCATTTGTAATAATCTACGGCATTGCTTCTCCTCCATCATAGTTTGTAGTCGGCTTCATTGTTTGTAGCCTACTTCATTACTCATAGTCTTCGTTATTACTTGTCCTCCATCTTTTTTGTAGTCTACTTCATTGTTTTTTTCTAGTCTACTTCATTTCTCATAGCCCCCGTTATCGTTCATAGACTACTTTATTTCAAATAGATTACGTCATTGCTTGTACTCCTACTTCATAGTTTTGTGGCCTACTTGATTGCTTGTAGTGTACTTCATGTCTCTTAACCCTCGTTATTGCGTCAAATAAAAGAAGTTTACTTTATTTTGCATAGACTACGCTATTGCTTGTAACCTACTTTATTAATTGTAGTTTACTTCATTTCTCATATACTACGTCATTTTTTGTAGTCTACGTCCTTATATCTTTAGTCTACTCCTAATATATTTGGCCATTGCTTTATTTGCCATAGCCTGCTTCATTCTACTAGTCAACTTTTTTTATAATCTATGTCATTGCTAGTATCGTACGTCATTGCTTGTGTTTCCTCATTTTTTGTCGTCTACCTCATTGCTTGCAGTTAATGTTTACAGTTAAAATAAATAACAACTTATTAGGCCATAGGATCACTTGTGACCTCAATGTTTACTCTATTTTAAAGTAGGCTATTATTATAAGTAGGCTTTGTAAAATTGTTTTAATAGTGATGCACAGTGTAATTTCGCTTGCCTGAAAATGCCACCTGTACAAAGCAAAACATGCTGCTGTTAGTTAAATTAATATAAAATTGTGTTTTATATGTAAGTTAATTTTCCAGCTTATTAAGAGATTTAATTAGCTTTTCTGTTTTCATTGTATTCACCATTCAATAAGTCTACAAGGCACGCGATTCGTCTTAATCACGTTTAATTAATTTAACGCGAAAAGTTCCTGGAATGAACGCTCGATTTGAGCCGTTTCCGCTGAACGACAAAGAGACTCACGCACGCAGAGAGTTCAACGCACGGAGAAGATGCAATATAATAAAGGCGTCGAGCGCAAATCAAGTCAGGAAAGTTTAGCGATCGATTGCTGAGTGCACATAGCTCGGGGTGGTACAATCGGGCCGTATTTATAAGCTGAGAGTACAACTCTTTTATAGCGTCAATAGTACTTTGGGATAGGAATATATGCCAATAACGGTTAGGTGTGTCCATCGCCCGAGCACTGGGAGGCAGGTAGGGAGGAGAAGAATGTCCTCGCTTAATCTACGCAATGATTGGGCTGCGACTACATCTTATTATTCCATAGCTATTCCCTTCCTGGAAGATTAGTCGCAATGTATCGTTACTTGATCCTAACACGATACGACCAGTGTTTTACAGTTTAATACATTTTATTCTTTCTTTGTCCTTTATTTTCTTACACGTTCTTCTCTGGTCATTATGACTAGCCTTAGGAACGTCATCATGCGTAGGCTACACACTTCTTGCTCCACATTGGAGGATGTAGTATCCCGCCTTCTACTATGGTCACCGCCCTACTGGCCTTAAAAACTCCCTTAACACTCAGTTATCTAAAAGTCACTTTTAAATACAATTGAACAGGTGATAGTAAATGTTTGTTATTATCCATCTTTCAAGGTAAGTTATGCTTTACAAATGTCGTGTTCCAGAAGCTTTTCCTTCTTTTGGTTTTTCAAGGCAATAATCGGCAAATTTATAAACTACTAGCAGAGTACCCACCCTTCTACAGGGTTGACATATATTAGTATTTGTATTTGGGGTTAATTTAATTTACTGAAATTAAATCCCAATAAATATATCAAATTATAGTTTATAAACTTACCGATTATTGTCTTGAAAAACCAATAGAAGCAAAGCTTCTGCTTGTAAATAACATTTGTAAAGTACAACTAACCTTGTAGGAGGAATAACAACAAACAATTACTATCAGCTGTTTAAATGCGTTTAAAAGTGACTTTTACAGGTGATTATCACCTGATTAAGCTAAGTATATAATGTAGTATAGATAATAGTGTTGAGAGATTTTTGAAGAGAGGTGGGGTGATCCCCAGATGATATTTCTAAATAAAAGTATGTCTGTGTGTTAACCAGGGACCATAAGAAAGTCCATGTAAAATTTCAGCTCAATCGGTCCAGTAGTTTTTACGTGATTGAGTAACATACACAAACAGACACAGATAGACGCCATTAGATTTTTATATAATACTATAGATAGTTTGATATATTTATCGGGATTTAATTTCAGTAAATTAAGTATACAAATTAAATATTTTCTTCTCTGCTAGTATTTTATAAATATGAACCCAAAAACCATATATCACAAACACCACTTTAATATACAAAAATACAGGGCTACGAACAAAATTACAGAACTCATTTTAAAATTTTTCATTTATTATTACTATAACTATTTTCATTATTATAACTATAAAGTATTCAAATACATATTTGAAGATTTATTCATATAGTGATCAGTTAAGCTTCTTTATATAATCAAAATTACAGGGACTAATGTTTTCCTCACACAAAAAAAAATTTCCAAGATTGTAGATCGTCAGCTGTTGGTTTCACTTTGTTCTTCAATCTTTTCTTAGAGAGAAATTGTGACCTAGAGGCAAGTGTTGATTACCATAAGAAGATACCTTGTAAGTTTTCTTATGATCTAACACTGATCTGTCAATCTCCATTAGTAAATTAGTATAAGAGAGAAGGCTATTAAACTCCCTTTTCTAAGCTTGGTCTCAGTTGCAGGATTTAATTTCTTACTGTTAGAGAGATAGTAGATGCTAGTCATCATAGAGTCTTCGTTATCATAAGGGAAATAGTTTTTGGTTTTCCAATTCTTATTTTGGCTTCTTTGGTGCAGCCATTGCTAGACATTAGGTCCTTGCGATAATATGAGGATGTTTGGACTAGAGTCTTTTCCTTGTCCACTGTTCATACGTTCACTGTTTCTTTTCTTTGTTGGTGCTTTCATACCCTAATAAAGTTTGTTTTCTTGATGTTCAGCGCTTGGTCACCAGCCCATGAATTCGATTTTAAAGTGTTAGTAAATAGCGTTCGATTTTATAGTTTTTTTATACATTCAATGAAACATAAATTGTGATTTGTTTAACGAAACAGTTCTGGTTGATTCAATTTACCACATTTATTAGGTTTCTACAATATTAGATTATTTTTAAATAAATAAAACCTCTAAACCACAAATAACATTTATTTAAACCTTATGTACATTTCGATTGCCCAGCAATCATCTTCAGAGGTATTTAAAAAATACAACAGTTGTATTTTTTAAATAGCTCTGAAGATGATTGCTGGGCAATCGCAATGTACATAAGGTTTAAATAAATGTTATTTGTGGTTTAGAGGTTTTATTTATTTAAAAATAAACATTACGCCACAGTTGCTTCATACAGTTATATTAGATTATTGTTTACAATATAACAATATTTTCTAGAGGTTTCAAACCCATAGCTTTTATTTTTAACTTAGATGTGGCCTACTTACAGGAACAATATATTAAAAACTAAAGATATCCCTTGCAATAAAGAAATTAACCTTACTTTCTTGTATTACCTTTAAAAAAATTAATAATTATCTTAATTCTAAATGCTTGAATTATAAAATCGACTATATATATATATATATATATATATATATATATATATATATATATATATATATAATATTTTTTTAATTTTTACGTTTACATGTAATATAGCAATAAAGTAATTAGTCTATAGTGCATGTGTGCGTGCGTGCGTGCGTGCGTCTTAGACAGATATTTAACTGACTGGAATGAAATGTATAAACTGTACAAGTTCTTTTGAACTTGTTTTGTTTGTTATTAATGTTACCTACTTCAAGTTTAACTAAATGCTCTATTCAGGTTACCGCTGGAGGTTAGCGATGGATATTTTCTCAAACGCCTTCTAACCACCTAACACCATTCCCTTACGTAATAACCTACCTAATTATACCTAATTTAGCATTGCTTTCTTGTATTTAGAACAATATGAGTATATTTAAAATAGTGGGAAGGGTTTTCCCTGTCTTTAAGAAACGTTGAAATCACTGGTTTCGAATGTACATTGATGTTCATCAATAAAATAAATTGACGAAAGGTTTTTAACCATTGTTCATTTATGTTGGAGATCCTGAACAACCCACCTAATTAAAAATCCTTTAGCTCTAACAGTGCCTAAACTGGACTCCAAAATATGCGTGCAACGGTCATCGAGACATTAAAGAAAAGAGAACATTATCTTTGGTAGATACTAAAGTAGACATTTTATATATTTTTAATTTACCATAAAATAATTTTTTATGGTCAGGATTGTGTTTTTAATTTAGTTTAATTATTTATCAAGCATTCCTTTATATGATATTAATCCACTCATGACCGACGGAAAACGTAAGGTAATGCCAGCGCTAATGCCCTGGAATCCGTTGGGCAAATTAATTCACTGGCCCACCTGTATTTACATTGAATGGCCATTTTGATAAACGAGGGAGTGGTCGTGTTACCTTCCGTAAACGTTAACAAGGCTTCGGTATTTAATCAAGTTCTGAAAATACAACCACACTCCACGTTTTAATAACTTTCCGCTACTAGTTTTGAATGTATTAAAACTTGTTGAGAGTTGTCGCAACGTGATTTCATCCGGTCAGTTTGTCGTGCAACTTGTGTTAGTCCATCGCACCCGGAGTCTCATACAAACTTTGGCTATAGTTGTATCTGTCAGCTGGACAGGGTTGCCAAACTTAGCACATGAACAGAATAAAACTTTTCACTGACAACTGTACAACTGTCTAATGGACAAATACTACATTTTGAACTATAATGTACAACCGATTTCACGAAAAGCCTTACAGTGATCAAAGGCAGAATGAACAAATAAATAACATTATTCAAAATCTTGTAAATAAACCTGTAAATTTATTAATAACATAAAGTTCGACGAGAAACAACAATTTTTTTCAGTTATTTTTTTGTAAATGATGCTGTGAAATATAGACGATTGTGAACGAAATCTAAAGAGTTCATTGATAATATTTTCAGAACGAGAAGAAGTAGAAAAATCAGCTGAGCAACAACCCCTCGAAAAAAAATAGACGAAGAATAAAAAAATAGATTGGATAGAAGAAAAGTGTCAAAAACAAATTGATGCAGAACTTATGCAATAATAAAATCCTGCGAAATTCTAAACAATTGAATAAAACTACTTTTAGTTTAACTCTTCTTTAGTTAAAATTCGCAGATATAAATGCTACAAAAATTAATATTACACAACCGCTCCCTTATCCAAAAGTTTCAACATTGCAGATAGAAAAGGTAACGTAAAATAAATCACGAGACATATCGAGAGACTTGAGTTGCATAGAAGAGTAATCCCCCCACTAGTAAATGTGGATAGCCAAGCAGCTGTCTACCTCTCTTTCACATCAAGGCGCACTGGTTGTGGCAGACTGCAACGACACTCGACAAACGCTGTCCGTGGACTCACTCACCACTCTACATGTAAAGTAAGACTCTTCCTATGCCACGTGACCTATAAATTTACTGACTTACTGTTACTTGATGTCTTTTTCTATACTACATGTATTATCATCGGAATTAAAGGAAAACGTGTATTATACTCGTAGATTATAGCCGTGTTATCCATCATATACATAACTTTTGATATCTCAGGTTATAATTCCATAAAGAATCGGCCAGCGCTGAAATATCTGATTGTATTTCGATAAATTAATGAATGAATTTGATTGGTTAAAATTTGTAATACTATGTAAACAGACTTCCGTCAGTTTATTTTCCAAACTGACGTAAGGTAAAACCTCTTACAGTGCCGCGTTAGAAAAAAACTTTTTACTTAGTGATAATGCGGAGGAAATTTACGTCATCATTCAGGAATTTCTACATGAATGTGTAACAATCCGGTGAGTAATGAAATTTCCTGTAATTTCCGAAAGTCAATGATGATGTGATGTTTTAAAGTTATTTTCATCTTCACATAGCAGGGGTTTGGAGATAATGTACTATAGAGTAAGTTTAGAGGTTATGTTTAAATCATAGAGGGTGTTTTGAGGTTATATTTATTCATTTGAAAATACAGTATTCTGTATGTTCAGTTAATATTTGGTTAAATTATAATATTGTGTATAATTTCATTTACTAGCTGTTTCAACTCCTATTTTCCTGCTATGGGACAATTACCAGTGGGTTGAAATATAAGTTATGGCTATATTATAAATATTCATATTAAATAATTAATTATATAATAATTAAAATATAAAAATTACAGGTTTTAATTAATTAAATTTTACTTCATAATTATGGCCATTTACTAAATTCTGTTTAGTAACTTTAGACATTAATAAATGGGATAAATTGTAACTTTAAATTTAAAACTGTAAAGTTATATAATAAATAAGATTGTGTGGCCTATCGTATGAGGTGTTATGCATCTTCTATAAGACATTATAATATACAAAATATTTCTAAAGAAAGTTTAAACACTTAGAGTCTTATAAAAATTTCTGTCGTTCTAATGGCCGCCCTAATGACTTACATGATTATGTTTTATTAAAACATTTAGATGAGAAATTTCTGCGCTCAGTCTTAAGGAGTGCCGCCGTTTCCTTATAAATTGCCATGTGTAAAATTAACAATATTCCTATGATTTATTATTCAGGAGTTTTACTGGAGGGCGCTCCAGTGGCGGCTAAACCCTCCCGTGCTGTCCTGCCATTGTTGCGCCGCCTGACGACGTCTGACGTCATCACGCATCCAGCGGCAACACGCGATGGCCTCGTGTTCGAGAAATAAGGTTAACGGCTTGGCGAGTTTTTCCATGGCTTTTATGTTTCAAATCGGTTATTAAACCTTTCTTTCGTGTTTTAAAAATGTCGAAAAAACAAATAGAAATTTACAAACATGCAACACGTTTAGATCTGCCGCCGGCAATTTGCATGTTTGCAGGAGTATAAACGCATTATTGCAATCAATATATTGCCAACGTACTTGTTCCTATTACTTTGGAACGTATAGAATATTTCATCGTATTTAATGGTAGTCGTGACTTCTGTGAAGAGGACACGGCCTCTGACGCCTTAGAGGACGAAAAGGTTTACAGATTATTTACTAAGCCAAAATACTGTACTTAAAACAGTGGATGGATGTTCAACCTATGTCCATGAACCTAAAATTTCACTTTTAAAGTGAAAGCCTTCCTGTGGATGTACAGTGCCTCGAGTAATAAATAAACGTTTTGTAAAATCGAATTCACGTACATTGTCTTACAAAGTAAAAAATTGCTATATATATATATATATATATATATATATATATATATATATATATATATATATATATATATATGTATATATATATATATATATATATATGTGTGTGTGTGTGTGTGTTTGTATGTATTAGCCTTATGCATTACTAAACCAATGATCCGATCGTTAAGAAACTTTGGGAAACTGTTGAGTAAATTCCTGGTAAGGCTTCTGGCGACATAACAATTTTTTCCAACATTTAATTTTTAAGGGCCATAATAGAATAAAATATTACTTTCTATCTTATACATTTCATTGAATTCATTCTAAATTTTAGTTGCTTGGCAACACTCAACAATCTAAAAATATTTTCCAACTCATTTCAAACAATATACAAAAAATATTGTATGTCCGAGTCAACTTCAATAAATAACATTCAATCAAGAACTTTTATTGTCACTTTTCTCGATCGACTACTATAAGTTCAGTTATTATTATGGTAATAAAATACTAAATTAAGATTAGCTAATGTTAACGCACCATTCATTGACTTTTAGGCGGTACGACGTTCGCTGGGTCAGCTAGTTTGAAACAAAATTAAAAATGTTTAAAGTATATATTTAAAAGGCATTGGAATTCAAGTTGGTTTTTGCCTGTTGGTAATTATTGCAAAACACAAGCATTGAAAATTAAATTCGTAAAAATTTTAATGCTACAAATTATCTCTTAGTGAATAATCTAGGAATTGTTAGAAAATGGGTAAGTATACAGCCATTTCTAGGTACCATATTGTTGAATTTTATATTTTTATAAACAGTACGTTCGAAAAGTTGCTCCGCAGTACTCTTTTTCGGCCTATTAGTGAACTCTCGATTGTTACGTTACCCCCCCCCCTTAAATGCTAGCTTACCCATCACAACGACCATCAAATTGCCCATGCTGCTAAAGTTTCTGTGACGTTCTTGGTTGTATAGACGGTGTTTTTTAGTTTGAACAGAAACGATTTTGTGGGAACATTAACACTAGCTGCCTACTGTCGACTATTTTATGAACATTCATTACATAGAGCACTAGTAGATAACTTGTTTTAGTCTTGAACACTCTTTAGGTAGACGTTTTTGATCAGTACATGAATTTTATGTCGTTTTTTTTTTTATAAAATTATGGAAAAAGTTACGACTTATATCACAAACTGTTAGAAAACGGTTAATTTTATAACAATTTGTCTTTTTTTCACGCCGTACAGTCTATTTAATTTTATTTCCAGTGAAGTATTGTAGGAATAGATAGAGGTAAGGGAATGTTCTTCGTTGCATGGCTTCTTGTTGCAGATTCGCATACTAAAGCAGAGCCCTCTGTGTGGCCGTTATCAGGAGGTTTAGCCCATATCCGTTTCACCTGATATCTTGTGAAAGGTATTGTTTCCTTTTTCAAAAATATTAGACTGGGTCAATGATCTTCCGTTTACTCTGTTCCTTCCCAATAAATTCGAAACAAAATAAACATAATTTTAAATACAAACCATGAAAAGGTGTCTTCTACTAGTGACAAAGTCTTAATACTCTTGCGGTCACTTCTTATTTGAAAAAAAAAAGGAATAATTTCTTTGGTATCCTTCCTATGGACTATGGGAGGTCATCTGAAATTAGGTTTCCCAACTTGTCGTACTTTATGAGAAATGTGGCAAAAAAAAATCTTTCCTTTTTTTCGTATGAGTACTTCATAGCTTGATGAATTATTAGCTATAACTAGCTAATACTAGCTGGATGGTAACTAGATTACTTGGTAATACATAACTAATAATGATAACAACTTATGGAAGATAGTAAAAGTTATTTCAAAGAGTTTTATTCGTGTAAGTAAAACTTATTTAGTAAAAGTGTGTGCAATTTAAATAATAATGATTGTAATGAGAAAATTTGCAAATAAAATTTTATATGGGAACAAACTATTTAGATTATTGTGATACAGTTACTAAAATTTCAAAAAAAAGGGACCCTTGCACTTTTTTGTACATAATTTCCTATAATATCTATATACATATTTTTATTGTTTGATAAATATGGAACATTTTTTATATAAAGGTTTGTACATGAATTTGCTATGGTAAAGATGTTGTACGTGACAAATTTTATTTAAGAAAACACTGTTTTAAATTTCTTTCATATGAAAAAAATAAAATTTTTATAAAACAGTTCAGTTTTTTCTGAAAGTATTGAAAAAAAACATTTTAGGATTAGTATTTTGTTTATATTTTTGTGGTTTGTTCTGCAGGGAATATAAAACACCCCTTGGCGTTCCAGTGTCAGGCTTTCCACTTGTAGAGTGAAACTATAAGCACATAAGTATTTGTGGCAGTTGCAAAACTTGTTATCTCTTTAATACACTCACAGGTAAAGTATATTCTGCTAATCTTTCTCTTCGTTTGTGATGAAGTGGAAAGACAATGGGGCCTCGCTTGTAAGGTAGCTGCAGAAACGCTGAACTTGGCAGGCTCCCACTCCAATCAATGTATTATAGATTTACCTGTTGCCGTGTTTCTGTCGCAGCGACGAAATCGCCGAGTCTAGATGTTTTCAGAATAATATTGCAATAGTTTTGTCGCTGTTGGGTAGAAGTCATGTTTCACGTCAGGGACCCTTTGGGTAGGGTAGAATATATATTTGTTTACAAAACATTTGACAACACTTGATAAGTCTGTATTATAATTATTACTGATGTGTCTACAGTATTTACAGTCGTATTGCATCACTTTTAGGGAGGATGTTACTTAGCAGAAAGTATACATGATGGTGTCAGCAACCGTTTAGGCTTCACGTTAGAGCGGTATGTATGACACTTGTTTACATGGCTGGCAGTGGTGTGATTTATCTGCAAAGCCACGTCCGGTTTAATAGGGTCCGTTATATAGAGGTTCTGTAGTGTTGTGTGTAAGTAAATATTAATGTCGCATGACCGAGAAAAATGGAGGCCACTCGATTAATCGGTTACTTAGAACACGTTAGGTTTTTTCATATCGAATCCTACAATCACCAGATAGTTTATATGTTTATTTAGGTATGGAGTTGTGTAGTAAATCATAATGTGGATGAAGTACTTTATAAAGGAGTGTAGTGTTTTGAGAGTGAGGTTATGTTTGGGAGGCGATAATATTGCAAAACTTCAAGTAGTGCTTATGGTAAACGATTTTTAAAATATATTTTTTTAATTAATTATATTTTATTTTAAGAAGATAGAGTAAACGAAGATGACAGAAGATGGCTCAGTGTTTATCAAATATTACCCAGATTTGCGACCAACCCACTTAGTTTCGCGCCAATTCAAAACATAATTTATGCGATTACCCAGACAATTAAGAAGTGAAAACCGGAGGCGGACTTTTAATGCTCTTGTAAATTATAAATACTTCCAAACGTTTAATATATTGTTGTCAGAGTTTTTGGCTTCGGTATCGGAACTGGTCTCGCGCTCTTTATTTAGGGGCTTGTCGGAACTTGGGTTTTATTATTTTCTGTCGAACCTCTGACATCTTGTCCAAACTTTTTGCCGATATTTATCCCTCTACCATTTCCGATCAGCAGTTTCTGAACTTTGATATTGCTTGCCAAGGTGTTTCTTTTCTAATTTAATGTCACAGTTTGGATGCAATTATTTTTTTTTTTGTATTAGTTTTAAATAATACGTAATATTGTATTATTTTATGTAAAAGCATTACTGTGTTACAATATTTATTTATTAACAATATTATTATATTACAATGTTAATTTTGTGACAACTTTAATCTGTTACAATGTTTATTTATTAATATTATTCGATTACAATGCTGATTTATAAACAATATAATTCGGTTATAAATTTTATTTATTAAAATATTATCCAGTTAAAAAGGTTAATTTATTGAAAACATTATTCTGTTACAATATGTATTTATTAACAATTTAATTATATTACAATGTTAATTTATTGACAACTTTAATCTGTTATAATGTATATTTATTAAAATATTATCCTGTTAAAAAGGTTTATTTATTAACAATATAATTCGGTTATAATGTTTATTTATTAAAATATTATCCAGTTAAAAAGGTTAATTTATTGAAAACATTATTCTGTTACAATATGTATTTATTAACAATTTAATTATATTACAATGTTAATTTATTGACAACTTTAATCTGTTATAATGTATATTTATTAAAATATTATCCGGTTAAAAAGGTTTATTTATTAACAATATAATTGGATTATAATGTTTATTTATTAAAATATTATCCGGTTAAAAAGGTTTATTTATTAACAATATAATTTGATTATAATGTTTATTTATTAAAATATTATCCGGTTAAAAAGGTTAATTTATTGAAAACATTATTCGATTACAATGCTTATTTATTAACAATATAATTCGATTACAATGCTTATTTATTAACAATATAATTCGGTTATAAAGTTTATTTATTAAAATATTATACATTTAAAAAGGTTAATTTATTGAAAATATTATTCGATTACAATGCTTATTTATTAACAATATAATTCGGTTACAATGTTTATTTATTAAAATATTATCCGGTTAAAAAGGTTTATTTATTAACAATATAATTTGATTATAATGTTTATTTATTAAAATATTATCCGGTTTGAAAGGTTTATTTATTAACAATATAATTTGATTATAATGTTTATTTATTAAAATATTATCCGGTTAAAGAGGTTAATTTATTGAAAACATTATTCGATTACAATGCTTATTTATTAACAATATAATTCGGTTATAATGTTTATTTATTAAAATATTATCCGGTTAAAAAGGTTTATTTATTAACAATATAATTCGGTTACAATGTTTAGTTATTAAAATATTATCCGGTTAAAAAGGTTAATTTATTAACAATATAATTTGATTATAATGTTTATTTATTAAAATATTATCTGGTTAAAAAGGTTTATTCATTAGCAATATAATTTGATTATAATGTTTATTTATTAAAATATTATCCGGTTAAAAAAGTTTATTTATTAACAATATAATTTGATTATAATGTTTATTTATTAAAATATTATCCGGTTAAAAAGGTTAATTTATTGAAAACATTATTCGATTACAATGCTTATTTATTAACAATATAATTCGGTTATAATGTTTATTTATTAAAATATTATCCGGTTAAAAAGGTTTATTTATTAACAATATAATTCGGTTATAATGTTTATTTATTAAAATATTATCCGGTTTAAAAGGTTAATTTATTGAAAACATTATTCGATTACAATGCTTATTTATTAACAATATAATTCGGTTATAATGTTTATTTATTAAAATATTATCCGTTTAAAAAGGTTTATTTATTAACAATATAATTCGGTTATAATGTTTATTTATTAAAATATTATCCGGTTTAAAAGGTTAATTTATTGAAAACATTATTCGATTACAATGCTTATTTATTAACAATATAATTCGATTACAATGCTTATTTATTAACAATATAATTCGGTTTTAATGTTTATTTATTAAAATATTATCCGGTTTAAAAGGTTAATTTATTGAAAACATTATTCGATTACAATGCTTATTTATTAACAATATAATTCGATTACAATGCTTATTTATTAACAATATAATTCGGTTATAATGTTTATTTATTAAAATATTATCCGGTTAAAAAGGTTAATTTAATAATAACAATATTATGTTACAATTAAGTTATACTTGACTATATTTTTTACAGTAATTATTTATTGGCTACATTATTATGTTACATTGTTTATTTATTGGCAATATTACTCGGCTTCAATGTTTATTTATTAACAATATTATCCGGTTAAAAAGGTTAATTTAATAATAACAATATTATGTTACAATTAAGTTATACTTGACTATATTTTTTACAGTAATTATTTATTGGCTACATTATTATGTTACATTGTTTATTTATTGGCAATATTACTCGGCTTCAATGTTTATTTATCAACAATATTAACAGCAAAGATATTCATTGAAATAATTCTGATCAAACGAAATATATGAATATAATTATTATACATTGCGACCAATTATGTTGCCACAAAAGGCAATGATTTGTGTAAACGAGTAAATTCTTGCACGTGTCCAAAATTTATACAAAAGTTGTTTTATTATATAATTCAACATATCTAGTCTTATCAGTTTTTTATGAAAAACCCCTGCAACCAATATTAATGCGTAACAATATTCAACACTCCGCACCTACTATGGCAGCTAATGTATTCTTCACGAAAACAGGGATAGAAATTCAATCCAAAAAAATATTTCAGACAAATCGTAATAATACATCAACAGGTTTTTTAACCACGTGTTAAAGTTACATTTAGAGTCACTGAGCCGCCTAATCCCAATACAATTTGAAATGTAAAAAGTAGATTCTCAAAGTGAATGTCTTGTGCTTGAGAAAATGTAAAGTGGAACGAAATAGCTAAGTGACGAGATGTCTCGAAGAGGGTGTGTGGTCTGAAAATTCCTGTAATGATGATTTTAAGGAAATTATTTATGCGGAACAGAGAACAAAGTCAAAGCTGTGTCGGTAGGAGGTTTCATTTGGTAACGCATCAGGAAATGAAGTAATGACGTGTTTGAAAGGGGTTTGTTGAGTAATAACTTACTGTGGTGGGATATTCACTACTAAGGTGTCTGGAAGGGGGATATAAGGATTTAATGACGTATATTTTATGGAAGGGGTGATGTTAATGAATGATATTTC
The DNA here is from genome assembly GCA_036971475.1 of Prosapia bicincta. Taxonomy (NCBI): domain Eukaryota; kingdom Metazoa; phylum Arthropoda; class Insecta; order Hemiptera; family Cercopidae; genus Prosapia; species Prosapia bicincta. The sequence continues at coordinate 67,011,249 of JBAIZL010000004.1, forward strand.
TGTAAGGGTGGATGGTATAGAATGAAGTGTCACAGAGTGGTATATTAAGTAATCAGGGGTGTTTCGTAGTGACGTAACATGGAATAGGGGTGTTTTAAGCGAAAGGACAGCATGTGTAATAGTGAGGAAACAGTATGGAGAGATATTGAGTAGCGAGATGACAGAAAGAGGCATCCTTGTGAGGTGTTTGGAAAGAAGGATATGGGGAAGGTTTCTTTGGGGATATTTATTTGACACAGGGTAGTGTGACCAGCTATTTAGTCACCTATTATTTACCCCAAGTTTGACATTCGGATATTTTTTTTTTAATATATAAAAATCCTTAGGCGTTACTGGGGATCGAACTTATCACCTTTAGTTTATCGGCGAAGTACTCCACTCACTAGACTACTCAGCCGCCGAGTATAATAACTGTATAAGAACTCTACTTTCGTTAGGCTAAAATAATAACTTGGAGCAAATGTGGTGTAAATTTTAATTATAAATAAATAAAACCGCTTAAACCACAGAAATTTTTTATTTATGCCCCGATGTACATTTCGATATAAAGCAATCATCTTCAGAGGAAAATCTACAAGACTAACTACATTACAAAAGTTAGTCTTGTAGTAATTTTCTCTGAAAAAGATTCCTTTGGAAACGAAATGTACATCGGGGCATAAATAAAAATTTGTGGTTGTTTTATTTATTTATAATTATTCCAATTAAGAAGTTTACAGAGCTCAGTAACTAGTTGTAGGGTCCAGCATGAAGGCTTCTGAGGAGGAGACCATTTGCTATAAAGACTAAGAACGGGAGAAAGAGTAACGATTCAAGATGGATTAGAGGGGCGGGAAAGAGAAAGATAATTTATCACAATAAAATTAATCTCATCGCTTTAATTTAGTACCTCAATACATTCCAAACATTTTGAACGGTGTCGTTCCCATTTCTCCTGAGAAACTGTTGTCTAACGAGTCTGCAGCGACTCTGTACCACAGCGTTACAACAATAAGACGATGTAACTTCTGCGCAGACGCAGTACTGTGCCTTCATCTCCTCAAACGGCTCTATTACATCAACAGAGCAATAGACCTCCAAGGCGATGCAAAGTACAACACATGCCTCGCACATACATCTCGCATGATTACACTCGTCAATTAGTCCGTAAATCCCACATTCCTTCCTGTGACCAATCAACAGTAATTACCCACTGTGTGTTAATTACTCGGATCCCACCAATCACGGACCTGCCCTTGGCGGAATATCCCGATGTCCAGGAGTCTGCTTTGTGCTGTGCGTTCTTGTGATTCATTTTAAACTAATATTTCTTTGAAATTCCTTAAATGTTACTTACCCTCTCTTCGTTTTCCTTCCAGTTTTACAAATTATAAACTAATCAGATTAAGTGATTACTTTAGATTCTCTTGCTACAAGTTCTATATCTTACAACACTTTCATCCCTTATTGAAATATAACACTAAAACTATCAAATTGTTTTAGAAATTCTTGAAGCTATCGGTTAATATTTCCATCCCCTATCATCAATCTTTGAAACGACTTGAAGTTAGTCACTATATTATACAGTTTTTTTGACAACTGTTTCTTATTTTGTCATTGATTATTTCCCCTTCTTTAAAATTGCAACATAAATCTGGTTAATTTAGATATTATCGGCGGCTAATTAGTAGTTTCCTATCCCCTTTCACATATGTATCTTTGCACTATTACAGTCAGCCTAGAATATTTAAATAATTTCTTGCGACTTTTTTCTTATTCTTTTCTTCTTCCTCTTTGAAATTGCATCTGAATCTTACGGTATATTTTTCCATTCTGTCCTTTAGCTTACCTTACAGTTCCACTATCATACGGTTGCTTGATGTTAAATTGCCTACTCAGCGCCGGTTTCGTCTGGGGCTGCAGTGGATATATATGCTCTCGGTCATATTCGCCATTATGTTTGTTGTATACATCCTTTTTATGATAGTCAATACTTACACAAATAGGGTTAAAAGACCAAAATTTAAAAAAAACTAATAAAGTTGAAATATATAACATCAATAGAAGAATTTAATAACTATAACTGAGGATCTTGTAAGCATAATAATACTTGGGATAGGCAAAACGTTTGTCAGAAATACTGTATATTTTTGGAGTTTCAAGGTGTTTTATGTTTCAACGTATGTGTTATCCAACATTATTACAAAATTGATAAATTTTAAATATTTAATTACATGCAATTCGGGTTAAGGGCAATATTTTTGAAAAATTAATTTGGTAAACACGACGAGAGACAAGCATAAAAATAACTACAAATATATAGAATCTTGTGGTTAAATAATTTTAAATCTAAACACGGATGAAATACAAACATGATTATCGCTGAGTTTAAATCCTACCAAGTCAGATTCTTGTCTATACAGTTTCTAAGAGTTCTTGAAAAATTTTAAAAAAACAATGTTGGAATCATGTTTTTTCTCCTGTAAAGTCAATTAACAGTAAAGCCAGCCAATTCAACCGGTTGTCTTGAGAAAAACCTTCTCGCTATAATACGGGTTCTCTATATGAACTGTATAATGGAAGATAAATAAAAGAATGTCGATAGACACGCGGGATGTCTAGATATAATCGAAACGGTCAGACAGACTTGCGGAAGAGAGTTGTCGTTTAAACGTGCCTTTACTTCATTCGTCTTAGATCCAGGGCAAGGTTAACTCATTGTAAATTATAAAATAGAATATTTTAAGTTACTGTATGTTATTTACTCAGTCATACGAAGCGAATTTCAATGCACGCGCCTATAAACATGATTTTAATGACGTTATACTTGTAAAATTTAGTATTTATAGGTTAGGCCGAGTCCTTCATTCATGGTAAGTGAGGATAGGTTCCGTTCGGTTGGGTTAGGTCACGACTAGAACAGCGATGGTTGTTGCATGCTGCGCTACCTAGCGGCCATGTTCGTACTACATGTTCACTTGGTTTGCAGTATGATTTACCGTCTTTAGCTTTTCTTCTTCCACCCTTTATTACTGTAGCATTAAAGTCCTTTGTACATAATTTTTAGGCAAATATGTTAGCTTAAAGTTATTTGTTCAAAATGTTTAGGTTAGCTTGAAACTTGAGTCATATGTACTCGAGTTTTATGTCGCTCTGTTAGCTATTAGTTCTTTCTATTTATATTTCTAAATATTCTGTCCATAATTTAAGTTGGAAGTCACTGGTAAATTGTAAGTTTTCTGTATGATGTAAGGTAGTCATATTGTAATCCAATTAAGTCAGTCATAGTTTATGTTTCAAGTCATTGGTTTATTGTAAGTCCTCTGTAAGGTGCTAGGAAGTCATATTGTAATACCATCTATGTTTGTAGTTACCATAGGTCTTAAGTCATACAATTTTCTGTTTTGTGATATTATATCATACACGCATGTTTCTACATGTAAAGTTAGGATAGAAAAAATGTCAGAAATGTACGACCTGAATCCAGCCCAACGCCAGAAGCTCAGTCCCCTTTCTCCTTCCCGCAGCCAGTATCGCGTCACAGACGTTATCCCCGAGGACCAACAAACTTCCCTGCTTTAACTGACTGATTATGATGTATATTACTTTACTTAAATATAATATTATGGTAAATGTAAACAAAATATGTTTAATTATAATTTGTTGTAATGAATAATACGGATTGTAAAACCATATTTCTCAATAAATATTCCCCAACAATGTGTTTATGAATCTAATTCCTCATTCATAACGACTGCATCTGGGGATGGTGTGTTAAAACCTCATAGCCTTTTTTCTATCCACACAAGCAGTCACCGATTATTTCCAATTGGAGGTACCTTATCACAAGTCTCTCACTGGACTCGAATAGGCGCGGTAAATGCCTTTATTTGCTTATCAATCATGTATTTCCACTTGTTTACATAATATAATTCCACTTATAAATCCACAATATTTCGTTTAAGTCGTGAAATTATTCTGGTCGAATTTCAGATTATTTAAATGGTTCCATTTTAAAAAACAAGGCTTACCCTTACAACAGTGGATTATAAAACAAAGAGTACTAAGCTATAGGTCCTATATTTAAGAGCATTCTAACTACATAGGTTATTATAAATTTGTAACTAGAACACGCGCTGGCCTGATTTTTAGAAGAATAACAATTCTCGTTTATAGGCGCAGGTTATAAAAGCTATACCTTCTCCACAATTACCTGTATTTTATTTCTGGCGTTTAGTTCATATTTCCTAACAACCGTGACCTCGTCCTAATATTTGCCTCGTCCTGCACAAACTATAGTAGATTGTACACAGCCTTCCAAAAGCCACGATTTACGGACAAGTGTTTTTAAATTGTTATTATCAGATATTATAGGGGCTATGATTCCATAAATAAATGCTTTCATGTTTTCGACAATATTGGAAACATTTTAATAGGAAGAACAGTAGTAAAAGAATGTTTATTTCCATCTACAATAGAAATTAAAACTTATTTTCTTATTACACTTTTGCTATTACTTGCGACCAGACTTTTTTTTAACTAAAAGTTGTTAAATTGTTAACTTACACTTGGAGGAAACGTTTTCGTCTTACGACTTCTTCAGCCTCGTATTTTTGGCGCTAGGAATGCTTCAGTTGTGCTTCTTCGGTAACATAATTTAGAAGTGATGTGATCGAAGAGTATGTGTGATCTGTGACGTGTTTGTTCATTTTATTGTGCCGATGCTCATGTTATTTTCCCTCCTCCACAGATGCAACAAAGGCCATAAATTAAACACACTAGAACAGTATGAACTATATAGACATAGCAACGCACATAAAAATGACATCTTAAATGAACAAACACGGCACAGATCAAACATACTCTTCGATCACATCACTTCTAACTTTCAAAATAATGGTACCGAGGAAGCACAACTGCAGCATTCCTAGCGGCAAAAATACGAGGCTGAAGAAGTCGTAAGACGAAAACGTTTCCTCCAAGTGTAAATTAATAATTTAACAACTTTTAGTTAACAAAAAGTCTGGTCGCAAGTAATAGCAAAAGTGTAATCAGAATTAACAACCAGCTCGTCATGAACAGCAACAAGATTTCGACATATTTTCTGTTTGCTCCATGAAAGTACTTATATCTGTTTATTTCTGTTGGAATAGGTTTCAAAAAAAGAAAATTTTCGCGCTCACACTTACGTACGAAATATGTTTAAACTACGCCAGGAATGTTGGCACGCTTATAAGTCTGAAGGATTTTTTTTGACGTGTTGGTACACTTGCTAAAAACGTATCTACACTGATAACTAAAGATTTACTTCTTATTCACCCGTTGAAAAAGTTTATGTTTTACTACACGCAATATTTTTTATTATTAAAAAGCCAAAATAAAGTATAATAACTTTTTGGGGTTGGAGTTTCAAAGTTGGTTTCTGCCGATAGTTAGTCTAACAGGTTTTATTTAGCACTGTATAGTGCTATTATAATTTGTAGTGGTTATATAAATAGTTGAATAGATATTATTTAATACCTTGTCTAAATTTGTCTCTGATTAAAGATTTTAACGTTTCAGTGGATTGTCGTTCACGTTAAGGTTCTTTGGTTTTATATTCGTCAGTTTAACCATATATACGTATAAAAATGCTTTTGTGGAATGGTTAGGCCTGCACTAGTTCTTAATCATTTAAAATTCATACCTAACTTCCAGCATTTTGTTTTTAGTGAGTTATTTTTTGTTATATAACTTTTTCCAAAGATATAGTTTAACTAATGTTTGTAACAGTTCATAGAAACGTTGCCGTTTGACACGATAACGTGTAAATCTGACGGTGATAACGTGAGTTTATACCGTACAGTTGACAAGAGCCGGGGACCGCAGGAGGTCACCGGAGTTACATTGTTGCGGCGAGTCGACAGCGCATTCCTTTCATTACGTTAGTCCGAGCGATTTGCAAATTATATACATTAAGGTAATTTGTCGAGCGGCCGAGGTTAGCGCGAATCGCTTTCATCTAGCAATGTCAGGGTCAGCCTGCCTTATACAGCGACGGGCACGACATCTGCTCCTTGAGCTTCTGTTCTCCGCCAAACAAAGAGGCTCGCTTGTATTGTCATTTGTCTTTAACGGAGCCGGGCGATCGTGGGTGCTTATATAGTGGTCAACATTTGTCAGGTTTTTTCATGAAGTTCTTATTTGTATTGCTCTAGGAGGTTTTGATATCAGAAATAAATATTTGAGGCGTGTTTTAAGGCTGGCACACGCTCGCGCGTACACACTTTCTAGCAACCAGTGTGTGTGTGTGTGTTTGTGTGTTGTAGAGAGAGAGAGAGAGAGAGAGAGAGAGAGAGAGAGAAGGAGAGAGAGATAATTAGGTTATAGGTTTAATTAACCAAGTTGCAGATTAAGCCCCACGCCATAGGAAGATTTGCGATTTAAGGATCACGTGGGCAAAGTTATTAATGTATTCTTAAGTGTCAGCTTGTATCCTAATGTCTAGGGATATCTGTATACGTGGGGTAGATATTATATTATACTACTCTAAACCAGAGGGAAGGATTATCAACGGGGGAAATAAGGGTCTAGAGGTGCTTTCGTCAAGGGTCATGACGGGGGAAAAGCGTGCCCAAATATCTGTTGGATGGCATTTCTAGTTGACGAACATGCTCTTTGCCGAAGCTATTTTCTCTGAAGCCATATAACCACCGTTACTGCCTGACCTTGGGGAGAATGTATATGGTCCTGATTCTGCTCGGAAGTAAATGTTTCACTACGCTTGTGAGACGGGTTGCTGACGTTGAAATACAGGCGATTTTCTAGCCAACAGGCTGGACGTGACAATACGCTTAACTTTAAGGTCAGACACTGCTCTATGTAGAAATAGATGCGCCTTAAGTTACATAACAAGTAGATTGTAGCATTCCTCAGCTTCTCTGAAAGAATAATGGTACCGGAAGACTTTCTTTACCACTCGTTAAAGTTCAAATTATATCCAGTGAATCGACTGATCTTCGCTCCTTCTAAAGTTGCCTAGGCTAGGTTAGTTCTTAACTTTAAATGTCAGTGACTCAAGCAATTCAACCTGGTAATTCATAGTTAGTTCTAAGGGACTACGTCTTCCGTGTAATGCAGGGGTAAACGTACATTTTCGCTGTAATTAAGAGATTTTTTTGATTTAAAACAAATTCCTTCTCCGAAGCTCTTCTGTGTGAGAATAATTTTAAAGCAATTTAAATTCCTTAAAGAGTTAAAAATTCATTGACTCTAAAGTGTGAATGTCAGAGTTATGCGGAATGTTAAGGGTGATAAATATTCCTTCCACTTTTGTAACATGTACCTCTTTAACCAATTGACTGTCGAAGTCTAACATCAAGTGCTTTCCCCTGCTCAGTCGTAGAGCAGTCGATATTGCTGGATTATTTATTAGGTTTCCGTCTTTATACGCATTCAGAAACGTCGCAGCCAGTACAATGCGTGCCACAAACTAATTAACCTGTATTGTGTTGCCCGTACGTATACAGTTACTTGTTTTCAAACAATGGTGTGTTATTTTTGTGTCGAACAGAAATTCACAACCAATAAAACTTAAAGCACACCATATATCTTCTTAATTTTATCTCCAAGATTTACAAACAAATATAAGAAATTATAAGAGTGTGAATATTAGACAAATATAATACGAGTTAATGGTATGAAAATTTGGCTTTTACCTAACCCAACCTACCCTATTTCAACTTTACCTAACCTAACTTTACCCAACCTATCCTCACTTAACCTATTTTAAATACAAAATTGCCCAACCTAACCTTACCTACCTTTACCCAATCTAACCTTACCTATCCTTACCCTACCTACCCTAATGCAACCTTACCCTACCTACCCTAATGCAACCTTACCCAACCTAATCTTACCTATCCTTACCCTACCTACCTTAATGCAACCTTACCCAACCTAATCTTACCTATCCTTACCCTACCTACCTTAATGCAACCTTACCCAACCTATTCTTACCTATCCTTACCCTACCTACCTTAATGCAACCTTACCCAACCTATTCTTACCTATCCTTACCCTACCTACCCTAATGCAACCTTACCCAACCTAATCTTACCTATCCTTACCCTACCTACCCTAATTCAACCTTCCCCGACATAATCTTACCTAACCTAACCTTCCCTATCCTTACCTAACCTAACCTTACCTAACCTAACCTTACCTAACATAATATAACCTAATCTTTCCTAACCTAACCTAACCTACTCCGGTCTTATCTAACATAACCTACCCTTATTTTAACCTAACCTAAAATAACCTTACCTAACATAATATAACTTAATTCTCCACAATCTAACCTTTGCTGGTGTAATCTAACATGTCTTAACATAATAACCTACCTTTTCTTAACTTAACCTAAAATAACCTAACCTTACATAATTCAACCTAATTTTACCTAATATAATAGGGTATAACTTAACCAAACTTTAACCTAACGTAATATACCCTATCCTTACTTAACGTAAACTTAACAACATCGGTAATTATGTTTTTTTTCGATTTACGGTTTTGTAATAATAATACTGATTGTTGTGTTCCATAGTGTAAGACTTTACACTAATAATTGTCTTTTTAAAGCTAGCCCATTCGTTTTAGTGCCTTTAGTCTACTTTTTATACAATGCGCTTAAATGTTTTTAAGATAATTTTTTGACAAGTTTGTGTAGGCTATACACAACGCCGCTTATAAGTGTGTGTAAAATATAAAATTATTCAAACATTTTCATAAAAAAAAGTATAACAATTTTAAAATTTTGAACGTCTGACGCGGTGTTTTTTTACGTTTTAGTGAAACGTTTGTTATATGTAACTAACGCTTTGCCAAACCCGACAGGGGCTGTAAATTATATTTTAAACTTTATTCTAGAGCCTATGAGTTTATCCAATTTGAAGCACATAATTCGAGTAAATGAATCAATTATATGTAGCAGATATTTAATTAATATATTAGTGTATTACGTAATACAATTTACACTTAATAAATATATTTTAAAAGTCTTAACTTTTATTATATTACAATTTGATTTATTGGTATTTTATGAGTTATTTTCCGTGAGTTATTACAAAATCTATAAAATTTATTAAATTCATTTAGTATTTGTATTTAAATCACATTATTTAGGTATTTATGGAGACTTAACTAACATCCAGTACAAATACGTTTCACTCACTATAAAAGGCTTTATTGGCTTTATACTATTATGTATTTGGATATTTTGGATCATACATTATACATCAGATTTATCGTGATGTTTGTAGAGAATTCCTAATTATAGGAGTTTTAAAGTTAGATGAAAGTAATCCCCCCTTCTATTTAATGCAAGGGGGGCAGAACTGAAGTGAAGGGTTTTTATTAAATGCCTTTGATTCAAACACTATTTTGGTAATAAATTATCAGAGAAACGAAACAGAAAACATTTTAAGAAAATTCATATATATCCAACAATAGACATCGCAGTAAAACATTTAGACTCGATAAGAACTTGTTTTCCAGGTGTCTTTAGATTTAATGAAAATGTAGAATAACAGATGCGACTATATAATAAAGTTATTATATGAACTCATGAGCGTTCTTTATGCATATGAACATAAATGCATGCTTCTTTATACATAAGTTAGTAGTGCAACTCATTATAAATCAACTATCTCTACAATCATCGAAGTTACCAATTACTTACCAGTACCACCCACCCAAGCCTACCAAGGCCTACGTCAAACTTTACAAGGATATGAAGGTCACATCGACAATTAGTGCATTTTCTTTACGAATACAAGGCAAAAGGTAACAATGTGTCCTATACTACCACGGATTGCACAAGACTGGCAGTTCTCTCTCATGAAAGAACTTTACAAGAAAGTGTATAAAGAGTTCTAACACCAAGCAGAGAATCAGACCAAAACCTTCATAAATATTCTCATGCTGGCACTGAGCAATCAATTTTTTAAAACTTTACAACAAGCTTTTATTTAAAAAGCACTGTCTTCCAAATAAAACATTAAGTAGGCGAGAATAAGACAGAATCACTCCGAGACGAATCTAAAATAATAGAAAATTAATACCTTTATATAATCAAAATTATATTAGAAAAATATATTTTATTGTATATGATAATATTCACTAAATTATACATTTAGAAGTATTTGTATTTATATATTGTAATAAACGTATTTCTTATATTTTATGTAGTGTTAGAAAACCTCTGAACATTTGAATAATTGCTTTTGTCTAGTAATTATATTCATTTATATTAAATGCAAATATTTGAATATATTTTTTTTCATTATATATATATATATATATTTCTTTTTGGAGGTTGGAATGCATTTACGCACCATCAAGTCTGCCCCGACAGACATGGTGTGTGGCACTCCTGGCGAATACCCACTAAACCCTTCCTCCTTTCCGGCCCTTTGTAGATCTGACCAGGGTATCACTGTATTAGCATTCTTCCTGGTCAGCAGGCCCTTTATTAACCCCAGTGTTTTCTATTTCTAAAACTGAATCTATTTGGTCTGGTCACTGATCTTGACCTCGACCATCTTCTTGTCTCATTTTACTCCGCAGTATGCTCTCGATATATGTCGCTATCTCTATCCAGTTGAATGCGCTCCACAGCATCTTGCCCACAATGTTGTCCGGGTCTATTGGCCCGACGTTGCTTTCCAGCATTGTCTCCAATTGCCATCTTCTGCACACAATGAAGGTATGTTCGGGGTTATCGGGTGACCCTTCACCACAATGGGAGCAATTTGGATTGTTCACCTTTCCCATTTTATATAAAGTAGGAAGCAACCGTGTCCTGTCAAGAACTGTGTAGTGTAGAAGCTTACCTCTCCATGCTGCCTGTTAGTCCAACTGGATAGGTTTTTGATTAGTCTTTCTGTCCATCTTCCGGTGGGTTTGCAGACCATCTTTCCTGCCACTTGGTCATCGTCGTTCTTCTCTCTTCCTTTTTGTTGTCCCTATCGTCCATATTGTTTTTCATTATATATAATTATATATATAATAATAATAATAATTTTTATTATTATAACTATATATACATTCTTGACCATATAATTTTATTTGTTTTCAAAATAAATTGAAATATATAAAATAACTATATAGGCCTATACTATATATCATACATATATATATATATATATATATTAGTTAGTAAATTTTATGTACACAGTAAAATATATTGAAAATTATATATCAAATTATTTATAAGTAATGATCTTCATTGTAAGCAGGCAAAGGCAACTTTGAGAATGTTTTTTTAATAATACTAGATTTATGTGTTTTTAAAATCATTATTCTAAAATGTATCAAATACTAGATATTTGCACTAGGCCGATTATTAATTTTTAAACACTAGTCAGTTAATATTACTGTTTTTACAATATATGAAATCATTTTATATTAGTTCTACTTTTTGTCGTCAGGTGGCAGCGCTAGCTTGTCTTTAGTCTCCAGTTAGTGAGGAATTGCGCATGGCTTTTGTTGTGCTTCTTTAAACTAACGATAGAATGCACTTTGGTGTTGAAATACAGTCTTTTAATATTTTGTTCATTGGTGTAATCAAGAAAATGGCAATATGAATACCCTAGTTTGTCCCACCTAGACTAAAAGTTGTTTTATTACTATAATTAATGGACATAGATTAATTAATTACTAATTATTACAAGGTTTGATTTTCTTACTTTTGTTGTCAATACATTATACTTCTGATAAAATAAATATTACATTTATTGACATTTTTATTTTTAATGAATATGTATGAAAAGTCTAATACATTTTATAAAGGTGAATAAAATGGTACCTATACAAATTTTTAATATATTATGTTTAATTATTTGTGATTCGGAAAATAAAGTTGTTTGTAAAGACGAGATCTGACTGACAAATATTTCAACTAATATCAATTTAATTGGTGCAAAAACAGTAACTTGCCATCGAAAAAGTAATACTGCCAACGGCAAACGATACTGAACCGCCTAAAGGCCTATTTTTTCATTCTTAATATATGTATGTATGTATGTATGTAGTATATATATGTATATTACCAAGTTAATATATCTTTACATCAACGTAGACAGATTCCGTTGTACATCTTGTTTTTGGTTTTAAATTATAGTGATTGATATCACTTGTCCCTGACTCACAGCATAAACCAATGCACTGATCTAGTGCGAAACTCTGCTGAAATATATCAGTAGGTAGCGGTTTTTCGCAAAGAGATATTAATAAAAAACTCGCTTTTGTTTCACACTAAATTGTTTTTGGGAGATGACCCCAAGCAAACATATCCCTTGTAAATTAGAAAACAAATTGCGTCAGCTGTTGTGGAGTTATAAATGCGAGCTTTTCTGTCTAGCGTTATACAGGCTAGTCGCCTTCCGTACTAAAGTATTGTCTCTCATGTTTCTAGTGAATTTAAAGCAATTTGTCGCGCCGTCCCAATCGCAAAAGCGTTATTTGCGGTAAACGTTACGCATAAAGTTTACATAAGTTGTAAGAAAATGTTTCGTCTTGAGGCGTCGGTCGCGTGTAGCTACGTACAAAGCTATATTATTTTCGTATTGTCTAGTTAAAACATTCAGTTTAAACAGCGCGCTTTAAACATGTATAGCAACAATATAGCGTGCAATGATTATTTGAAAAGCAGTTCCCTTAATATAGAGATTTTAATGACTTTATTTTTTTAAAAAATGATGGTGTTACTGTTTCTGTACTTACGTTTTCTACCTCAAGATAATTTAACCAGGTTTGCCAACATTTAATAATAAAGTTTAAATCCAGTTGCAGGGTTCTTAAACAATCATTACTTAAAGGTCTTGATAGCATATGCATAATGCTATTGTATTGGTATTATTAATTCCGTGGTTTTCGTTATAAATTCATTATAAATAGAAGCATGTTTAAACTATTGTTTATATATTAAAGATGCTGAATACTTTTTACGCTTGGCATGACTGCGTTTTACGCGGGATAAAAATTATCTCATCCTTCACGTAACATTATACATACTTTAGCTAAAATTAAGTGATAACATATGATTTCATACATCAGCTGATTTTATGTTATAGGTTATGTTGTGGAACAGCTGACTTAAAACGCAGATAATTTTACTTTTTTTAAATTACTCTCCGATAAATATGACTACAATGAATTTAATACAGTGATAATGAGTTATATATTTTATTCCAATTTTTTAAATGAAAATTTCTTTAGAAGCATCTACCACTTTTTAATAATCTATTACAATTAAATTCGGTAAAGAAATTTTTTTTATTCGGTAATTCAATCAACATCTAATGAAGGTTTTCTGTTGATTAGGCTCCTTTGTTTATTACTATCTAGATTCTATTACAATCTCTATGCACTACATTCTACAAAGGAAATTTTAACTACTGTCGGCCACATCCAGTGACTAGATTCTATTACAATCTCTATGCACTACATTCTACAAAGGAAATTTTAACTACTGTCGGCCACATCCAGTGACTAGATTCTATTACAATCTCTATGCACTACATTCTACAAAGGAAATTTTAACTACTGTCGGCCACATCCAGTGACTAGATTCTATTACAATCTCTATGCACTACATTCTACAAAGGAAATTTTAACTACTGTCGGCCACATCCAGTGACTAGATTCTATTACAATCTCTATGCACTACATTCTACAAAGGAAATTTTAACTGCTGTCGGCCACTTCTAGTGACTAGATTCTATTACAATCTCTATGCACTACATTCTACAAATGAAGTTTTAACTACTGTCGGCCACATCCAGTGACTAGATTCTATTACAATCTCTATGCACTACATTCTACAAAGGAAATTTTAACTACTGTCGGCCACATCCAGTGACTAGATTCTATTACAATCTCTATGCACTACATTCTACAAAGGAAATTTTAACTACTGTCGGCCACATCCAGTGACTAGATTCTATTACAATCTCTATGCACTACATTCTACAAAGGAAATTTTAACTACTGTCGGCCACATCCAGTGACTAGATTCTATTACAATCTCTATGCACTACATTCTACAAATGAAGTTTTAACTACTGTCGGCCACATCCAGTGACTAGATTCTATTACAATCTCTATGCACTACATTCTACAAAGGAAATTTTAACTACTGTCGGCCACATCCAGTGACTAGATTCTATTACAATCTCTATGCACTACATTCTACAAAGGAAATTTTAACTACTGTCGGCCACATCCAGTGACTAGATTCTATTACAATCTCTATGCACTACATTCTACAAATGAAGTTTTAACTACTGTCGGCCACATCCAGTGACTAGATTCTATTACAATCTCTATGCACTACATTCTACAAAGGAAATTTTAACTACTGTCGGCCACATCCAGTGACTAGATTCTATTACAACCTCTATGCACTACATTCTACAAAGGAAATTTTAACTACTGTCGGCCACATCCAGTGACTAGATTCTATTACAATCTCTATGCACTACATTCTACAAAGGAAATTTTAACTACTGTCGGCCACATCCAGTGACTAGATTCTATTACAATCTCTATGCACTACATTCTACAAAGGAAATTTTAACTACTGTCGGCCACATCCAGTGACTAGATTCTATTACAATCTCTATGCACTACATTCTACAAAGGAAATTTTAACTACTGTCGGCCACATCCAGTGACTAGATTCTATTACAATCTCTATGCACTACATTCTACAAAGGAAATTTTAACTACTGTCGGCCACATCCAGTGACTAGATTCTATTACAATCTCTATGCACTACATTCTACAAAGGAAATTTTAACTACTGTCGGCCACATCCAGTGACTAGATTCTATTACAATCTCTATGCACTACATTCTACAAAGGAAATTTTAACTACTGTCGGCCACATCCAGTGACTAGATTCTATTACAATCTCTATGCACTACATTCTACAAAGGAAATTTTAACTACTGTCGGCCACATACAGTGACTAGATTCTATTACAATCTCTATGCACTACATTCTACAAAGGAAATTTTAACTACTGTCGGCCACATACAGTGACTAGATTCTATTACAATCTCTATGCACTACATTCTACAAAGGAAATTTTAACTACTGTCGGCCACATCCAGTGACTAGATTCTATTACAATCTCTATGCACTACATTCTACAAAGGAAATTTTAACTACTGTCGGCCACATCCAGTGACTAGATTCTATTAAAATCTCTATGCACTACATTCTACAAATGAAGTTTTAACTACTGTCGGCCACATCCAGTGACTAGATTCTATTACAATCTCTATGCACTACATTCTACAAAGGAAATTTTAACTACTGTCGGCCACATCCAGTGACTAGATTCTATTACAATCTCTATGCACTACATTCTACAAAGGAAATTTTAACTACTGTCGGCCACATCCAGTGACTAGATTCTATTACAATCTCTATGCACTACATTCTACAAATGAAGTTTTAACTACTGTCGGCCACATCCAGTGACTAGATTCTATTACAATCTCTATGCACTACATTCTACAAAGGAAATTTTAACTACTGTCGGCCACATCCAGTGACTAGATTCTATTACAATCTCTATGCACTACATTCTACAAAGGAAATTTTAACTACTGTCGGCCACATACAGTGACTAGATTCTATTACAATCTCTATGCACTACATTCTACAAAGGAAATTTTAACTACTGTCGGCCACATACAGTGACTAGATTCTATTACAATCTCTATGCACTACATTCTACAAAGGAAATTTTAACTACTGTCGGCCACATACAGTGACTAGATTCTATTACAATCTCTATGCACTACATTCTACAAAGGAAATTTTAACTACTGTCGGCCACATCCAGTGACTAGATTCTATTACAATCTCTATGCACTACATTCTACAAAGGAAATTTTAACTACTGTCGGCCACATCCAGTGACTAGATTCTATTAAAATCTCTATGCACTACATTCTACAAATGAAGTTTTAACTACTGTCGGCCACATCCAGTGACTAGATTCTATTACAATCTCTATGCACTACATTCTACAAAGGAAATTTTAACTACTGTCGGCCACATCCAGTGACTAGATTCTATTACAATCTCTATGCACTACATTCTACAAAGGAAATTTTAACTACTGTCGGCCACATACAGTGACTAGATTCTATTACAATCCTTATAAACTACATTCTACAAAGGAAATTTTAACTACTGTCGGCCACATCCAGTGACTAGATTCTATTACAATCTCTATGCACTACATTCTACAAAGGAAATTTTAACTACTGTCGGCCACATACAGTGACTAGATTCTATTACAATCTCTATGCACTACATTCTACAAAGGAAATTTTAACTACTGTCGGCCACATCCAGTGACTAGATTCTATTACAATCTCTATGCACTACATTCTACAAAGGAAATTTTAACTACTGTCGGCCACATCCAGTGACTAGATTCTATTAAAACCTCTATGCACTACATTCTACAAATGAAGTTTTAACTACTGTCGGCCACATCCAGTGACTAGATTCTATTACAATCTCTATGCACTACATTCTACAAAGGAAATTTTAACTACTGTCGGCCACATCCAGTGACTAGATTCTATTACAATCTCTATGCACTACATTCTACAAAGGAAATTTTAACTACTGTCGGCCACATACAGTGACTAGATTCTATTACAATCCTTATAAACTACATTCTACAAAGGAAATTTTAACTACTGTCGGCCACATCCAGTGACTAGATTCTATTACAATCTCTATGCACTACATTCTACAAAGGAAATTTTAACTACTGTCGGCCACATACAGTGACTAGATTCTATTACAATCTCTATGCACTACATTCTACAAAGGAAATTTTAACTACTGTCGGCCACATACAGTGACTAGATTCTATTACAATCTCTATGCACTACATTCTACAAAGGAAATTTTAACTACTGTCGGCCACATCCAGTGACTAGATTCTATTACAATCTCTATGCACTACATTCTACAAAGGAAATTTTAACTACTGTCGGCCACATCCAGTGACTAGATTCTATTAAAATCTCTATGCACTACATTCTACAAATGAAGTTTTAACTACTGTCGGCCACATCCAGTGACTAGATTCTATTACAATCTCTATGCACTACATTCTACAAAGGAAATTTTAACTACTGTCGGCCACATCCAGTGACTAGATTCTATTACAATCTCTATGCACTACATTCTACAAAGGAAATTTTAACTACTGTCGGCCACATCCAGTGACTAGATTCTATTACAATCTCTATGCACTACATTCTACAAATGAAGTTTTAACTACTGTCGGCCACATCCAGTGACTAGATTCTATTACAATCTCTATGCACTACATTCTACAAAGGAAATTTTAACTACTGTCGGCCACATCCAGTGACTAGATTCTATTACAACCTCAATGCACTACATTCTACAAAGGAAATTTTAACTACTGTCGGCCACATCCAGTGACTAGATTCTATTACAATCTCTATGCACTACATTCTACAAAGGAAATTTTAACTACTGTCGGCCACATCCAGTGACTAGATTCTATTACAATCTCTATGCACTACATTCTACAAAGGAAATTTTAACTACTGTCGGCCACATCCAGTGACTAGATTCTATTACAATCTCTATGCACTACATTCTACAAAGGAAATTTTAACTACTGTCGGCCACATCCAGTGACTAGATTCTATTACAATCTCTATGCACTACATTCTACAAAGGAAATTTTAACTACTGTCGGCCACATCCAGTGACTAGATTCTATTACAATCTCTATGCACTACATTCTACAAAGGAAATTTTAACTACTGTCGGCCACATCCAGTGACTAGATTCTATTAAAATCTCTATGCACTACATTCTACAAATGAAGTTTTAACTACTGTCGGCCACATCCAGTGACTAGATTCTATTACAATCTCTATGCACTACATTCTACAAAGGAAATTTTAACTACTGTCGGCCACATCCAGTGACTAGATTCTATTACAATCTCTATGCACTACATTCTACAAAGGAAATTTTAACTACTGTCGGCCACATCCAGTGACTAGATTCTATTACAATCTCTATGCACTACATTCTACAAATGAAGTTTTAACTACTGTCGGCCACATCCAGTGACTAGATTCTATTACAATCTCTATGCACTACATTCTACAAAGGAAATTTTAACTACTGTCGGCCACATCCAGTGACTAGATTCTATTACAACCTCAATGCACTACATTCTACAAAGGAAATTTTAACTACTGTCGGCCACATCCAGTGACTAGATTCTATTACAATCTCTATGCACTACATTCTACAAAGGAAATTTTAACTACTGTCGGCCACATCCAGTGACTAGATTCTATTACAATCTCTATGCACTACATTCTACAAAGGAAATTTTAACTACTGTCGGCCACATCCAGTGACTAGATTCTATTACAATCTCTATGCACTACATTCTACAAAGGAAATTTTAACTACTGTCGGCCACATCCAGTGACTAGATTCTATTACAATCTCTATGCACTACATTCTACAAAGGAAATTTTAACTACTGTCGGCCACATCCAGTGACTAGATTCTATTACAATCTCTATGCACTACATTCTACAAAGGAAATTTTAACTATTGTCGGCCACATCCAGTGACTAGATTCTATTACAATCTCTATGCACTACATTCTACAAAGGAAATTTTAACTGCTGTCGGCCACTTCTAGTGACTAGATTCTATTACAATCTCTATGCACTACATTCTACAAATGAAGTTTTAACTACTGTCGGCCACATCCAGTGACTAGATTCTATTACAATCTCTATGCACTACATTCTACAAAGGAAATTTTAACTACTGTCGGCCACTTCTAGTGACTAGATTCTATTACAATCTCTATGCACTACATTCTACAAATGAAGTTTTAACTACTGTCGGCCACATCCAGTGACTAGATTCTATTACAATCTCTATGCACTACATTCTACAAAGGAAATTTTAACTACTGTCGCCCAGTTCCTGTTACTATTAATAACAAAAATAATAACTAACGACAATTTCACTATGGAGGATTAAAGTAACTTTGAGTTTTTATTTTACAACAATTCTCGTTGGATTTCGTCTGCTTTAGTTCACATTACTCGACATTGTTTCAGTCTTTCTGGCGCATTCTCTGTCACGTACTGAAGTTTTCAGGGTCCACCATGCTTTACTATACTTCAGTTTCTTTCAATGTTTTACTTACCTATCCGTAGTCTTGCATATCGTCATTGTCCTTTGTGGAAGCGTTCAAGAAGACAAAAATATGGTGACTTGTAGTTCCTATCTGGCTACATTCGTCTCAAGCCAATGTACACAAAGATAGATGCAGAATGTGAAGAGTTTACAGTAACCCCCCCCCCCCTTCCCGGGGTGACTTGCATCTGGCCTGAAAAGGGCGGCTGGGTGCCATGACCCATGGTATCAGTCATTATTGTAAAAACCTAATTGTAAGACTTGGACGGATGACACGCCCGCCCCTGAGACACTCCGACCCGGGACTACGGTTTTCCCCGCTTTTCCAGAACTACTCACAACCAATTTCCGTCCGTGGTCTTACAGATCGTATGTTTGCCGTTTACCGCTTCCCTTTCGTCATTTCATTGTCATATTCACCTACCTCACTGAGATTTTTTTCATCGCCATTTGTATTTATTCCATTGCGAATCTAGGGCACCCCTCTTTATTCTTGATTTGGTTGCTATTTCCAAGAAGTCATATTTATGTCTCATTTATCCTTCGCATTTACCTATGCTAAAGTAGTTTTCGTGTTTCTCTCTTTTCATTTAATGTGTGCTATTTACATTCATCTGTTCCCTTATGTTATTTCTTTTCAGTTTCTAACTCTGTAAAAAAATATTTAATTTTGTTTGTTAATTTACGTCCTTAAATTTCATTTTCTTGACATGTATGTTATTTTTGTAACACAATAATACATTGTTAAAAATGTTCTACTTTGCCTTGTACCACTTGCTCTGTGACATGTTACATATTAGACCAGTAGTGCTTCGAGGAGGGATAATTGAGGTTAACCCTTACTCAGAAAGTTCCACATTTCATATTAATTTCAAAGTTTCGTAACAAAAATCTAAATTCTGTAATTTGAAGATTGTTTCCTTATAAAAATAATTTAAGTCAACTAAGAGTTGCTAAAAAACAAACCAACAAATGTTTTTTTTTTAATTCAACTTTTTAATTTCCCTCTAAGACTCTAATTTCTTGCGAACCTTTGATCTGGATTTCTAAAAAATTACCACCGGTCCAAGTACGTTAATTTGATGTTAGTTGAGTCTTTTGTAAATTTCGAATTTATTTAAATGTAACAAATTGAATTCTCAACTTTGGTGTCACAATTTTGAGAGTTAAAACCGCATACACAAATTTTATTAACGTCTAC
Source organism: Prosapia bicincta (assembly GCA_036971475.1). Lineage (NCBI taxonomy): Eukaryota > Metazoa > Arthropoda > Insecta > Hemiptera > Cercopidae > Prosapia > Prosapia bicincta. The sequence continues at coordinate 67,031,719 of JBAIZL010000004.1, forward strand.
AGAAAACCTGTCTCCGAGAATGAATTACGGCCGAAGAGGTTTATTCTTCTAACATTTCCGATTGGCTGATCGTTCTTGGCGCAGAGTGCGGATTGAACGATCGTAAAAAATCCAGGGCACTCTCAGAATAAATAAGATCCCATATACATGAAAATTTGGCAAAGATACAGTGTTGCCAAATGTCTAACTTGTTTATCTTGAAGTGTTAGGATGTGATGAATTGAATTTAGTCCCCGCCTGTCGTTTCAAGTCTATAAGTTTGAATCTGTTTTATTGTTGTACTTTGTGTATTGTATCGTAATTTATTTTATTTTTCTCTATTAATCAATATTTCTTGATGATCACATCTTTGTAATTATTATAATCAAGGAAATACAAAAAATATTTTGCGCGTATTCACACGCATAACTAAGAACCAAGTTATGACAAGTGTTTAGTTGTTTTGGATTTTACTTTAAACCAGATAGACATCTTTTTATTATAAGATAAATTTCCTCCTTTTAATTTATTTTGTTATCGAATTATTCATGGAACTAAAAACCTTTAGGCCATTAAATGTACTGTCTAGGAATAGCGATGTCTTTGCACTCTAAGGTACTTCTAGGCAGTTCTTTCTCCCTGTAAACCAACCTCATTTCTTTCTTTTCAATGAAACGTGTGGCGGAAAGACACCTCTCCTATTTGAGGTTTAGAACCGGTCTACTCAGGTAAAATCATTAGTCAGGCATAGAAATAACACTCGAGGGTTATTGTATCATTCCCTTAGCCCTACATATCTCTTTAAACACTTACTATTAATTGTTCTTTCAAGTGATGAGACGGGTAAGCGTTGCTTTAGATTCTGATAGAGAGTTGGTCTTTTTCAAACGTATACCCTTGAACACGTGATGCTATAAGATCTCCCTTACCTCCCTACAATATGTCCCTACTTTAAGCCTACCTATATCCACATACCTTTCTAATCGTTTGTAGGTAGTAATAGTCTTAGATGCTGGTCTGAAATGAAAACAATCAAATAAATAAATAAACTCAAGAGTTAGGCGATAGTGAATAATGAATGAAGGTCCTCTTTTCCGAGCCACAGACCAATGTGTTATTTCTCTTCTTGTTTTTATACTACATTTTATCCAAATGCCCTGTGCTCTCCTTCTTTGACGCACTTACGCGGTAGTTTACTGTTCCTTCCAGGAGAGTGATAGTTGATAAACCTGATCACGCCATTGGCGAACACGAACCAATAAGCAAATAGTTTCGGTAGTAACGCTTGTCAGTATTGTGGTGAAGGGTAGTGGCGCCTGTTCCTTCACGGCACGGTAGTGGCGCTGTCTCTACCGCCAGAGGCAAGGTTACTAGCGGAAGGCTGTAAGATTAGAATTACGATGTCCTCATAAAGATGTTGTGTTCTTCTCCATTTCGTAATCTTTTTAATACCATTATGGTTCTTACGTTTTTAAATCAAGTACAATAAAAATGTAGGTTATGTCAATACATTTTCGTTGATTTATGAACAAAATTTTTATTTCATTCAACTCTTGATTATAATTTATTTTATTTCACTTCCTTTGATTTATATGTAATAGAGTTCCGAAGGTTTAAAAATCTAAACAAATTTCTTTCAAATAACTCTTTGCAAATTTTATAAACACTGTTTCGTATTTCTTTCTTAAAGAAACTTGTTCCATCAGGTATTTGAAGATGGACTGATTATCTGGAGGATTTCCGAAAACCAAACACGCCCTTTGTAAGACGGTTAACGCTAAAATCTGTGGCGTTTTTTTAAAGTTATTTAGAGGTTATGTTTCGATAGTTTTCCAAAGTAGGATATAAACAGAAATATTTTTATTTTATTATACTATATGTGTAACTTGCTATTTCATGAACAGCCGTATACCCGTGGGTGATTTTACTTCCTTTGTTGTGCGTTATTGTGTTGAAATGTTGTTAGTGAATATTGTTTCCAAGACTAAAATAATAATTTATGTTTCAATACATTTTATTACAAGGAATTCAATATAATGCTAGCAAGGGATTTATACTCCACTTATTCAACTAATAACCTATTTATGTACGCCAGATATTTTTCAGAAATATTTTCTTTTCCAGAAAGTTAAATATTTCTTTTCTGTTGATATTTTTGTTTATACAGTAAATTTTGAACTCTAAATAAACTTATTACCTGCTTATTTCCATTCAAGTGTTTACTTCTGCTTGGTAGACTGACGACTGTTGGGTTTTACATGAAACGAGCGACACCTAGTAACAAAAAATAGAACTAAACCGGTGTGATACTACGTTTATCCATAAAACTGAAGACACAATAAAATGTTTGTTAGTGATACATGGACACACATAATGATATTATTTTTTCATTACTAATCTTATGCAATATACTGTCATGCGAAACAGGAATATTAAAGGATAAAATCGTGTAACATATTGTGTAGCAAGTAAATACATTAAGTATTGTGAATGATTAAATAGACGTAAACTTTTCTTGGACGGAAACACTTCTCATGTTTGTGGTTACTTTTTAGAGTTCTGTGAGTTTACACGTTTTCACGCCCATCACACGAGGCTCTCAGTTTAATCCGATGCTAAATAAATCTGTCAGAGCAACATAATGCATTTCAGAAACACATTTCGCCTTTCCCACATTAATATATCTAATTATTACAGCAAGGAAAGCAATATATTAACGTGGCGCTGGCCACTTGCTATCTGTCGGCGCGAGGCCGATTCGCTCCGCTCCGATACTATATTCCAGTAAATTAAAATTAGCCGCTATCCAAGCACGAACCGTGTGTCTAAAACCTAGGAAGACGATTCGGGCATAACTGTGGGAGGAATCCCAAACCGGTCCTGTCCATGCCTGGAGGTGCAGCGCGCTAGGACGTACGCGGAACCACTACGCTACATAGACTCAAACTCTACACATTGCTTTTTAATATTGCTTTTATTTTTGTCTCTGCAAACATTTCCGTTTCAAATATTAGGTTTTATTGACAATATAATTTTACTAAAATTACAACTTTATGTAAGATCTTTTGTTTATTTTTTATTGTACTATCCAGGAGCTTTTCAGACGAGTCAACAGTAGTTGACTAAAGGAAACAAACGTGGCACAAGTTTAATTAATTCTGAAAGTCTACAGCTATTTCAATGCAGATGCTATTTAAAACAGATTTTTATAAAATTATTTAACGCATAATAACTATTAAAAACAAATGATAAATAATGTCCACAGTAATAACAAAACGTATACATCAAACAGAAAAATAACACATTTCTTCTTTAGAATATTTTGTCTGCTTTACTTGGATGACGATGAAGATAACAATGACGAAGAGAAAGAGACCGAAGAAGACTATGAAGAAAATAAAAAAACGAAGACGTTGGCGATAATAATGACGATGACTGTGACGACAAAGACGAAGAAGTAACGAAAATAAAGACCATTACAAAGAAGAAGATAAAACGATGAAGGTGAAAGACAAAGACGACGAAGATGAAGACGACTACGAAGATAAAGATGATGAAGGTGAAAGACAAAGACGACGAAGATGAAGACGACTACGAAGATAAAGACGATGAAGGTGAAAGACAAAGATGACGAAGATGAAGACGACTACGAATATGAAGACGATGAAGGTGAAAGACAAAGACGACGAAGATGAAGACGACTACGAAGATAAAGACGATGAAGGTGAAAGACAAAGACGACGAAGATGAAGACGACTACGAACATAAAGACGATGAAGGTGAAAGACAAAGATGACGAAGATGAAGACGACTACGAAGATAAAGACGATGAAGGTGAAAGACAAAGACGACGAAGATAAAGACGATGAAGGTGAAAGACAAAGATGACGAAGATGAAGACGACTACGAAGATAAAGACGATGAAGGTGAAAGACAAAGATGACGAAGATGAAGACGACTACGAAGATAAAGACGATGAAGGTGAAAAACAAAGATGACGAAGATGAAGACGACTACGAATATGAAGACGATGACGAAGACGAACACAATAAAGAAGGCGAAAGACGAATAAACGACGATGACTACATAAGGTATTGAAGGAAAATGACGCGTCTAGCACTACGCTTCACCCAATAATTATTGTTCTAGGTTTGACTCTAGGTACTTAATTTTACAGTCTAAATCGATCTGAAAGCTGAAAATGTTCACAAAGTGTTTTTGGCACTACCAAGGATTAAAACTTGGACCTTTAGGTTTTTAGTGAATTACGCTACTCAATACATCCATCATTGTCTTGGTGTATTAATGCCAATATAGGCTAATTATAAAATCTAAAGCTAATATAGACTTGTTACAATTGTAATTTTGATTGCTTTAGGTTAACTGTATTTTTTTCTTTGGTTTCAGGTAAGCATTAACTTATCCAGTAACAGTGCATTTGGAATTTTCCATGATGTAAGTAATAGTTAATGTGTTATGGTTTGTATATTTTGTAAACGGAGAATTCAGCCCTCGCTTACAGTTATCGCATGAAACCGATTTATCGAGTGGATTATTGGCGGAAGAAAGAGTGTTTGTTTACCACGAGCATGACGAAAGCACGCCGTGGTCCGGGAATAGACGGATTCATCGTCTCTATTTCTACACTTTACAACTTCAAACTTGAATTGAAATGAAAGTTTTAAGGCTCTCCAGAATTTCTTTTTTTTTATAATTCTTTCATCAGTTCACATTCTCCCCCTATATTTTGTTCAAATTTTCAATCGTTAATAAAATACTTTGTATTCATCCACTCAAGTTCAAATACATTTTTTCAAACTTATAGTAGATGTTAATACAGTTTTGGAAAATAATAATCAACACATTAAATGTAATTACTTAATTATATTAAATAATTTCAGTTTCTATTTTGCCACTTACTATTGTTATTCTGTCAGATGTATAAACATATTTATATTAGTTGTAATTATTTAAGAAAAAGTAAGTAAAATATTTTTTTATCTAAGTAGGAACTGCCTTAGTTTTTTTAATATATGTTATTTGTTATAACGTATAAACAAACATATTGGAAATTATTAATCTCTTGCAATGGAAATGGGGTCTTTACTTCAAGATTTAAAAGTATTTAATGGTCATAGACCATGGATTTCTCAGACTTTCATTCTAATAATTATGCAACAAAATCACAGATGCAGAAATTGTTAAAATTGTGATAATGAATTCGAAATTATAGAAGTCATTTTTATTGGTTCAAAATATCGCCATTAAGTTATTGATTAGTCTTATAACTAAATTTTCCTTTAAACAAATTTATTATTTTAAAAAATTCAATTTTTCTACTTAAATTAAAATGCATTTTAAAAAACCATTTATAAGTTGTAAATGAAGAGGGAATGTGTAGGTTATAGGAACGCTGTATGTTCTAACAACAAGCGTCTCACGAGTTTGGACTTTGCACATAACCACTCATACAGGTCTCACCTTACACGAAATTTAATTCACATTTTAATTAAACAAGAATAAACAAACTCACAATTTAACAGATAAGCGTGGAAGAGCAACTAAATATGTTTTGCCATCTGGACAAGTTTTCAGATTATCTTTCCACTAGACACAAAATAACAAGGGTCTTAAGTTTAAGATTATTTTATTAAATTTAAGAACTAAAAACTTACAAGTTAAATACTCCCGGAAACATGCATTGTTCCTCTCGCTAGGTAGAATCAACTCTTAATACTAAGGTAGTAATATTAATATTAAGGGGAAACCAACTCTGCGTCTGTTCCCAAGTCCCGATAAGTGCTGCATTTATATGTAGTATATTTTAAAATATTTCTAAAAGATGAGATAGTTGAATGCATATACCTTCGTGCTGTAATGTTTGTTCATTGCATCAAAAAGTTTAAGAGCTTAGTAAGGTAGTGGTCGCTTAGATGTCAAGCTATCCTGGCAACCAAGTTTTATAGTACATTTAGGCTAAAAGTACTAGATTTTTGCTAAAATATTTTTTAGATAATATTTTTCTAAGAGAATAAAACCCTCTTTAATATAAACTTCTTTTGTATAATTAATTTATTTTGTACTAATTTTCTAAAAATCTTTCATTTTATATCTGCGTCATTTCTTTATCATTTTGTGTTTTTTACTTTAGGTAAGTTATTTTTCCTTTAGTTTTATGTTTGTTCCCGTTAAAGTGCTCTCATGTAATTTGTATAAAGCTCTTCGACATTATTTGCAGTAGTTATAGTTGTTTGGGCGTTTCTCATTAAATTTAGCTTAAGCATCATCATTTACTCTTTAGTTTTTGTGGCATTGTTTCGTTATAATTCAAAAACATCCTTTTAACATTTTTTAAATCTCTTTAATTTATCTACTCGTGATTGGTAGTAAATTAAATATTTTGTAAATTGGATTGATTAATAAATTCTTGGAAATTAAATTACATATTAGCATATATTAGGTCATATATTAGCATATAAAATGACTGTGGTATATTCAGGAGCTGCTTAAATGTTGATAGCCTGTGTACAGAAGTCGCCAGGAGATAGTTTGATTTATTATCTCCGGGGGGCAAATTAATTGGGCATCCCGATGTATTAAATTGACCCCAATAAATTTATTTTCAAAACTTGTGGAGGTAGAACTCAATGGCGGGTTTGTTTACATTGCATTGTAATATCTGCAGCATGCAGGGTTGTAAAAACTATTCTATTCGTTCAGTTTCAACCCTTTTAGTTTTAATTTTTTGGAGTTCATGAGACATGAGAACAAATTATATAGAATTTAATGGTTATTGTGTTTGAACAAGTAATATTTCTTGTGCCATAGCTTGGTCAGTAGCTTATAACTTTCTAGTATGACTGTTTTGAGAGAGTGGGGGAGGTAGAGAGAGGGGGGAGGGGAGTTAGAGAAACAGAAAGATAGAGAGAAAAAAAGAGTAATCGTGAACTAATTTCGTCGTATTCTTGTCTTTATTATTTTTTACTTTTTACTCGTCTTTAACGAGAATGAATCTGGTAGAGGTACTCCAATAGTTATACAGTAGTTATAATATTTTCACCGAAAAATGTTTCTCCATAACCACCCTCTTATTTTAATTTTCTATCATTGTATCTACACTTTCGTCTATAATAGATTTACCATAACCACTTTTTTATTCATAATCTTTCTACCGTAACCACCCTCTCCTCCATTTTATGATCACCATAAAAGGCCTTTTCCCTATAATCTCCTCACCATAACCACCCGCTTCTTCTAATCTCTTCACCATAGTTCACTATAAAAAAGTCCAAGCGCGAATGTCTAAACCGACCTATGATACTCCTAATGTTTGCATTTAATTAAAGTTGAAATTATTGTGAATGGGATTATTATTATTAATTATTACGTCGTGCGAAATTTTTAATTGCTTGACTTGCAGAAGCTTGAAGCTTTTAAGTGTTTTCACTTGTACATTTACTTTTGTAGTTCCAGTAATGTTAGGTTTCTGATTTCAGTTTGGTGAATATGTAGATTTTTATTTAGATATTAGAAATGTATTGATTTTAAAGTTAATGTTACGTTCTGTTTCTTTAGTCAAATACAAAAAAGGTTTTATCAAAAAAATAATCAAATAATGAAACTAATTGTATTTTGATCAAAACTATAAAGAAATAAGAAAACTAAATATTTGTTGGTCAAAGCTATAGTGAAATAACAAAACTAAATATTTGTTGGTCAAAACTATAGTGAAATAACAAAACTAAATATCTGATGGACAAAAATATAGTGAAATAATGAAACTAAATATTTGTTAGTCAAAACTATAGTGAAATAACGAAACTAAATATTTGTTGGTCAATACTATAGTGAAATAACAAAACTAAATATCTGATGGACAAAAATATAGTGAAATAACGAAACTAAATATTTGTTGGTCAAAACTATAGTGAAATAACAAAACTAAATATCTGATGGACAGAAATATAGTGAAATAACGAAACTAAATATTTGTTGGTCAAAACTATAGTGAAATAACAAAACTAAATATCTGATGGACAAAACTATAGTGAAATAACGAAACTAAATATTTGTTGGTCAAAACTATAGTGAAATAACAAAACTAAATATCTGATGGACAAAAATATAGTGAAATAACGAAACTAAATATTTGTTGGTCAAAACTATAGTGAAATAACAAAACTAAATATTTATTGGACAAAACTATAGTGAAATAACGAAACTAAATATTTGTTGGTCAAAACTATAGTGAAATAATAAAACTAAATAATTGTTGGTCAAAACTATAGTGAAATATCGAAACTAAATATTTGTTGGTCAAAACTATAGTGAAATAACAAAACTAAATATCTGATGCACAAAAATATAGTGAAATAACGAAACTAAATATTTGTTGGTCAAAACTATAGTGAAATACAAAACTAAATATCTGATGGACAAAAATATAGTGAAATAACGAAACTAAATATTTGTTGGTCAAAACTATAGTGAATTAACAAAACTAAATATCTGATGGACAAAACTATAGTGAAATAACGAAACTAAATATTTGTTGGTCAAAACTATAGTGAAATAATAAAACTAAATAATTGTTGGTCAAAACTATAGTTAAATAACGAAACTAAATATTTGTTGGTCAAAACTATAGTGAAATAACAAAACTAAATATCTGATGGACAAGAATATAGTGAAATAACGAAACTAAATATTTGTTGGTCAAAACTATAGTGAAATAAGAAAACTAAATATTTATTGGACAAAACTATATTGAAATAACGAAACTAAATATTTGTTGGTCAAAACGATAGTGAAATAACAAAATTAAATTTTTGTTGGTCAAAACTATAGTGAAATAACAAAACTGAATATTTATTAGACAAAACTATAGTGAAATAACGAAACTAAATATTTGTTGGTCAAAACTATAGTGAAATAACAAAACTAAATATTTGTTGGACAACACTATAGTGAAATAAAGAAACTAAATATTTATTGGACAAAACTATAGTGAAATAATGAAACTAAATATTTGTTGGTCAAAATTATAGTGAAATAACGAAACTAAATATTTGTTGGTCAAAACTATAGTGAAATATCGAAACTAAATATTTGTTGGTCAAAACTATAGTGAAATAACGAAACTAAATATTTGTTGGTCAAAACTATAATGAAATAACGAAATTAATTATATGTTGGTCAAAACTATAGTGAAATAACAAAATAAATATTTGTTGATCAAAACTATAATGAAATAACGAAATTAATTATATGTTGGTCAAAACTATAGTGAAATAACGAAACTAAATATTTGTTGGTCAAAATTATAGTGAAATAACGAAACTAAATATTTGTTGGTCAAAACTATAGTGAAATATCGAAACTAAATATTTGTTGGTCAAAACTATAGTGAAATAACGAAACTAAATATTTGTTGGTCAAGACTATAATGAAATAACGAAATTAATTATATTTTGGTCAAAACTATAGTGAAATAAAAAAACTAAATATTTGTTGATCAAAACTATAGTGACATAACGAGAACTATGTTTTATGGGTCAGAAATACATTGTCAGTGTCTGATATAAAATTCCACGTTGGATTATGTTGTTTTATTTGGTTTTGTAGCAGCAATATAAGAATTAAAATAATAATTTTGTAAATAAATACCATTTGCACATTAACACTTTATGTATATATGTCTACCACATTGTTACAATCGTAAGTTCTAATTTTATAGAACTGTCAGACATGGTACAGCTGAACAAGACTGTGTAATAACTTATAATTACAGAGAAAAGATAATGTTTAAAGGTTTAGAAAACACCGTTAAAGAGGACCAAAATGCTAACAGAGTAGTAAATAGTCATTTGTCAACACAAAACAAATACTGCCTACTTTTTCGATTAATGTATCCTCCATCAAATATCGAGGTTTAAACATTTTCATTTCAAATTCTCTATACTAAATTTCAGCCATATTTTGGATATTCTCGGAATTCCTTAGGGGTAATATAGCAAGAATGTTCGCCCTAGGGTAAAGAGACCCTTGTAAATTGGGGGTAAACGAGTGATTACTGACACTCTCGGTTTCTGGAGCTGCAACGAGCAAGAGAGAGAGAGAGAGAGATTGAAATACTATTTTCTTTTTGCCAAGAAAAAAATAATGTAATTATTTCTTTAAAATATGCAGTACTTTTCTCAAGCGGAAAATTCGGTAATTTTCCTACAGCGTGCGTGGAAAAAGGCGATTTTCCTGAGTCAATTTAATCTCTCTAGAGTAACTACTTTATAAAACTTGCACCAAAAACTACAAAAGTTCGCTTTTCTCCACTTAAATAAACAGCCTTGTCTCCATTCAGGGGAGTTGTGCCGAAGATTTTCTATCGAACAAGCCGAAGCTAAACTGTTTTCGTCTTCACTTAGAGGTTACTTGGACGTTATATTAAAATAATTTTCAAATGCGATTGGCTATATACTCAGAAATATTACATAATCAATTAAGCTATCTAAGATGTTATTATTACGTATGTTAGCTGTTATAATACTCCTACTTCATGCTACTTCCTGTATTGTGCATTAGCAGTAGTTGAAATGTATGTTTTTTAATATAAAATTATTTTGATTTACAACTTTTGTAAAAGCAGACATTTGAATTTAATAGCAAAATACAAAAAAATTGAAAATTATAATAGAATAATGGTAGTTAAATAATATAATAGGCTGAAAAATAGGATTAGGCTTTTTATATTTTTAAGAAACTAGTTTTAAATGTTCGTTAAACTACTTTCATTGTTTACATAAAGAAATTATAAAGGAAGTATTACTCCTTGGTAACTTGTTTTTAACCAAATAGAAGTAATTAAAACCATTATTTTGCTAATCGTAACAATGTGACACATAGCTATTTATAATTCCTTGGCAATGTACCTTCACTGTAACATAATCTTGCTTGATTTTATATTTTGACAAAAGTAGACACTTAAGTTTCTATAGAACGTTTAAAGTTTTAACAATAAAATTAATTGGAATTTAATTGTAGTAATTAAATAATACAGTAATAAATATATTTGTTTTTAAAATACTATTTTTAATGTTCCTAAACTAGTAGATGGCTTAACAACGAAATTATTATGGCAATGTTATGTCTAGTAACTTGTTTTAAATTAAATGAAGTATTTAAAAGAATTATTTTAAAAATTCATAATAGCTTTTTATAAAGTTTGTCAAAATAGGTAAACTGTAAAATAATCGCGCTTGCAAACACATTGACGTGCGATGAACGATTTAAAGAAGGAAGGGGTAAGAGATCCAGTGGTTTGATGAGTATGCTCGTATATAAAGCAATAATGCGCTAAACAGAACATGGACCAGATGGTGAAACGTGCGGGGAAGAAGACGTCCGTCAGCGGTGTCCGAGGTAGACAGTGCGAAGCGTGTAATCGCAAGTAAAACGCGGGTTTAGGAATTTTGGCTCGCGGCCCGACAGCCGGCACCTCGTCCCCCTCCCGTACGCTAATTTACAAGCAACAGATTACACGATTTCCATTTGTTTACGTCAAATTTCAGTATTATTTTAGTCGATAAGTTTTAAAAGTTATTAATTTCGAGTTGTTTGTTTTCTGTTGTCAAGGTAATTGTATAATTATTTAATGTTTAAAAGTAATATATCGTCTTGGGTAAATAGGTAAACACTATTTTAACAGTTTTTAAAAACATTTTAATGATTTATATATTTCAAGTTTTATATTCTCTTGTGTTATAAGCAGCAATAAGTGAACAGTTTTGTGTTACATTTCTGTCGATTTAAATAAGTTGAATAGTAACCTCGCAAAACGAGAAATATAAGACCGAGTTCGTTAACAGATGCAGCATAGTGTTTAGGAACAAATAAGGGTTAATAATAGCAACTACCCTGTGACGTATGTAGTAGTGTAGTAGTGGGTCTTCCATAACCCTCTTTCTTAAAGTGTCAAGTTGTGGCCATAAGAAGGGGGCCTCGCTCCTTGTAGGTTTAATATATATTAACATGGGTTAGAACTCGTAGGTAAGGACAGAATTTTCTATTGGTAATTATATTCTTTTCATTTAGTAATTAGGCTGTTTATTCTTTACTGGCTAAATTTTGTTTTTTGTCTCTCCCTTTTTGTGTTTGTATATTTTAGTGAGTTTTATTTTTATAGCCTTAAAACAGGCTTTATTTTAAATTCCTCATTCATCTTTCTAATAATTTTTTATTTCCTTTTAATCCTGATACTTTTTTGGTTTTTCTAATCTTCTTTCATCATCTCTTTTTCTTCTTCTTTTTCAGTAATTTGTTCTAGCTTTCCTGCCTACAGTCACATTCGCTTTAGTTCATAGCTTGTACCTCTAGTGTCCTATTGTTTCCCTTCCTACTCATCTTTTAGTTCTCTGCTTCGTTTTCTTTTTCCTCGCCTATTTCTTCATCTCTCGTCTTCATTCCATTTTTAAGTACTTTTACATTTCCTCACACTGCTTCTAATATTACACGAATGGAAATTAGATTTTTTCGGGATTCATTAGGACGATATTAATTTCTAAATAATTGAGTTTCCAAAACACCTTATACGCATCGTCCGCTTTCTCCCACATCTTATCAAGGATATTTCACTCAATATTTCTTTGCACGCCATTGGCGTCAGTAATTAATCTCTCTTGGAAGCGACTGAAGGTGGAGATAGCATAATAGGCTTTCTAAAATAATTACAGTTAAAGAAGTTGTGTACTGGATAGCCGAATCAAGGAGCGAAATAGAAGAAGAAACGTCACAATCCTGAGTCGCAATGAAACTGTTGATTGTGTTATTGATCCTCAAGAAGAAAAAACTATTTGATATTTCTTATCAAGAAACTTCCTGGTTGTGAAAATTCCGATATGAAAAATTGTAGATAAGAAACGATACGATTATTGAAATGGTACAAATAACTACTGAAGGCAGTGATGACGAGAGTAAAGATGAAGGTTCGACCGAGACAGTACAAGAAGGGAAAGTTAGTCACCGTGAAGAACTACGTAACGTTTACGCGTCACCGTCGCACCAAAACAATCTGATATGTAAACTCAGAAGCATTAAAAAAAAATGTAGCAACCGTGATGAACAGTGTATTCCAAAACAACAATAATTTATGTAAATACTGTATTCAATAAAGTTCTATAAACGTATGTTGTGCATTCTTAATTATAGTGTTGGGCTCATTAGAATGTCTATTTATTCTAATGTATTGGAACTTATTTCCGTGTAATGCTTGTTTCCGAGTTTTCAATAATCCAAAGGGCTCTCGGCCTCATCTACCTTGAAATATCGATACTTTACTGTAGATACAAATGTCTAGAAGTACATAACGTAAAGTAATTCTTAACTAAGAAATAAAATTTGAATTAAAACAATATATATAAGACATACAGATTGAGAAATGTGTACAATTAATAAATACCTTATTAATCCACCAGTACCAGGAACTTTTCTGCACTCCAAGTAGGCCTGTGTGAGTGCCAATGTCCTCTCCTTACTACTCCTACCTAATGCCTCCTACATTCTCTCACACGTATATTTACAAAAGTTGTGACGTATAGATAACTCTATACGACGTGGGTAGAGAAGAGGTTTAAGAGGCGCTGCACGTGAAGCATTAAAATCTCTTTATTCCCCCTACCTTATCCCTAGTTATAATATTTAGGAAGCGGTGACGTCATCCTGACTTCAGTTTTACTTCAAGCTCATCATCCTACACAATGCTTGCGGGTCATCGTAGCTTTTTTGTTCTTCGCTTTGATTAACTTGAGATTTTTCAAACTTGTAGAATGTCTTTACTTATCTACCATGTCGCTTAGTAGTTGTAATCAAAGTAGGTATTTCAATCGTACACGTGGGTACTCTAAGGCATGCTTGTATTAGCACCACATCAATCTCTCATATGAAAATATGTATAATATATTCGTATATGTATAAATATATATAATATAAACAACAACTCACTTGACGTTTTTTCCGAGTTGACTTTCAAAATGTAAAGTCCACCCTTTTTCTATCGTGAGGCTACAACAGTTTACCGCTTGGAAATTAGACGACTTCACCTACCGAGAATAGGTCTTCCAGTAAGATTCTTGTTTAGTTACATTAAACTGTAAGTGAATGCAAGGAAACAGTGTTGCTTGATCAGACATTATAAATGTTCAGGTACTGTATATTGTACCTACACACACAAACACACAAACCCACACACACACACATATTATATATATATATATATATATATATATATATATATATATATATATATATATATTCACTATTTTCCCGCTTTTTTAAAACCAATATTATTATACAGAGAGATTATAACACCCAGATAAAGCACGTAGGTTATCATTATTTCGTCACATCACCAGCTGACTTTATAATTAACACTACGTGTTTGTCTCGCCTAATTAAATACTTGCTCACATTTCACTCAATAAAAGATGTCGAATATAAGTGGGACAATATATTTGCTGGATGACACGGAAAAATCCCCTCTCACCAGGAGGCTTGGCTGTAGGCCACATGCCCCTCCAACATGACCTAGAGACTTCACCTCTCCGTGACGTAAAACGTTTTTCAATGTAACATTACTGTGTGCAACGGATTTTTTAAAAAAAGTGTTTCACTTGTCATTTGTGTTTCTGTAACCGGGCGTGGGAGGAAGTAATTGTCTTTGTTTGTGATTAAAGAATTTAATTTTTCTTGCTTACAATTGTCGTGGTTAGAGAAAGATTGACCCTTAAAATAAATTTAACTTTTATGTTGCTATGAGGTTAGATCTGTGGAGGCACGTGAGTAAGCTTGCGGGTGGATGAAGGCGAATAACCTGTCGCGCGCGCGCACACACACACACACACACACACACATAATGAGAAAATAGTAACCGTCAGTAATACATCTTCCTAGAATTTCATCTAGCATTTACCCTACAACACGATTCGAGCTTTAACTGTTGTTGGGTTCACCCTGTTAATGTTAGAGGAAATTTTGCGAGAAGCCGGAACTGCTTTTTTTTGCACTGCAAAATAAACAATCGTACTCCGGATATTAACTATTCAAGGGTATATATATATATATATATATATATATATATATATATATATATATATATATATAATACATTTTCTTGTTTAATAATTTAAAACAACATATGTTATTCAAATACAAGAATATTTATTAATTTATATCCAAAGCTTTTCGTTGGCAAACAGTACCAACATCATCAGGAATGAAAATTACAATAATGTAAGCTATAGGGCTAAAACTCATGTTTAATTAGAAATAGAATTGTTGCTAAATTTATACAAATTGCCAAATTTATTTTGTTGCTGTAACATTGTAGACATTGAATATAGTATAAAATTTTGAATGTATTTGTATTTGTTATTTTATTAATTTGTTATTATTATTGTGTTTATATATTTCGAATGCTTCATATATATTGAATCCTAATCCTTTATTAATTTCTTTTATAAGTTTCATGTTTTCTATATTTGAAAATTGGTGCTTATTATTAATACAATGATTTGCGAAATTTGATTTATATATTTCTGGATTAATATAGGCATTTAAATGTTCTTTATATCTTTCTTTTAATTTTTTCTTGGTTTGACCTATATAAGCTTTATTACAATTTTCGCATTCTAATTTATAAACACCACCTTTTTCATGCATATTAATTGTTTTATTATTGTTATTTATTATGTTTATTATTTTGTTATTAGTTTTGTATGCAATTTTGTTATTTGTATTTTTAAATAATTTGGTGATATTTTTTATTTCATGGCCTATAAATAAAAATGAAGTCCATATTGTATTATTATTATTATTGCAAATTAAATTATTATTTTGTTTATTAAAAATATAATTAAGTTTGTCAACAGTTTTCTTTTTATAAGCGTTTTTTAATGCAATTTGATAAATTATGTTTTTTTTCTCTTATTTTATTTTCTTCATTCATGGGTATTTTATGCATTCTATATAATAAGTTATATAAAGCAGCCATTTTTTGATTATATGGATGATTAGAATTATTTGGTATAATTTGGTTTGTCAAAGTTGGTTTACGGTATATCATATATTCAAATTTTTCATTTTGTCTTATTATTGTTAAATCTAGAAAACATATATATATATATATATATATATATATATATATATATATATATATATATATATATATATATATATACGGTTTAATAAGCGGCAAAACTGTTCGTCTACGATTTCCCAGTACTCTGGGCTGGAGCTTAGTTAATGAGCTCTATCAATCAGTGACTAAGTGCTAACTGAATGGGAAGGGTCTGGTACCTGCAACGCCTTTTGGCTACAGCCCAACTAAACGTGTTTGACGAGGCTACACATACGTGTTGTGATAATCGCCTTTTGCTGCTATTTATGCAAATGTTACCGTCAAAGCCCTTGTATTGGTAGATCTTAAGTTTTTCCAGTAAAACCTATATTTAGCAATTGGGAAATGTAAAAGTCAGAACTCTTCTGTGATTATTTTAAACATTTACAATCATGGACTCGGTAAATCTAACGTTTTACCCTAGTGTAGGTTCGTTCTAACCTAACCTAACTTGACAGTAATTAAATAATATACGCACTTGTCCCAAAATCTTGGTAAATGAATAGGAAACGCACATTGTTTTACTCTAAAAAGCAACGCTTATGATAAAATCTCTTATTGCCAGTTTTTCCGAGTTGACTTTCAAAATATAAAGTCCTCTCATTTTCTATTATAAAGCCATTACGTCTATCAACTCTTGTCGGTAAGATTTACTAGTAAACCTAAAGTTACCAATCCACGGGCTTTTAGAGAAATACAAACGCACTGTGCATTGATCTAAAAAACCTGGCTGAAACCACCTAAAGAAAGATGTTGAAATACTATTACGAAACAAGCCAGAAGAAACAGTTATTTCAGACAAATAAAATTATTGAATTCCAATCACATAACGCTAACACAAAAGTTCGCTGCTCACTCCCTCTGACTGATTATTCTTACAACAATGTATTTTCCCCGATATATTTTTAATTGAGCTCCTAATTGGACAACAAGTGATGTCGTTAGGCGCGCTTACTCGGCGGGTTCAGGACCCCGTAATAAATCCCGGCAGACGACTTGTCCTTTAACGAAGCCACGCTACACGTCGTCGTCAATCCGCCACCAACGCTGTCTGTCTTTACGGAACACTTAATTGGATCGCGGGAAATCTTCCTCTGAGGCATTAGTGGCGCCTCTTTTAATAGAGGAACTGAAGTTTGCTCGTTCTTCTGTATAAGTATCTCCGTCACTGGGTAAAAGTTTATATTTTGCAACCTAAACTTTCTACATTTTGAACCGTTCGGGTTTGTCAAACGTGCATCAGATATAACAAATAATTTGTTTAATATTTCAAATGGTTATTTCAAACTACAAAAAAATGTCTATGTTTAAATACATTGTTAAATAAAATATTTATAGATTCTTTGATACAATGAAAATAATGATGAACCTTATAATATCGTACAAACGTATTGGAAACAATTTCTGTGAGTGTGACGTCACTTGACGTTATAGCTTGCGTAAACATATACAAAAAATCACTCTCAATTTAGGGCGAATATTTCTCATGATTTTAACGCCTGGTCATGACTATATTTCAATAGTTAAGTACATTTTTAAATTCACCTGCCCTTTCCTTCCACCAATTTGTTTTTCGCCCTAATTCAACGTATTACATTGAGTTATGGCATGGGTGATGATTAAATAATATACAGAGAGCCTTTGTTTCATGTGTCAGTCCTGCTTTTTCTGTTAAAGAATCCTTTAAAAGATTTTAATTGTTCAATTCCCTTTAGATTTGGTTTTACATCTAACGTGCTACAGAAAAGTCGTGAAACGCACAAAGTATAGAACTTAACACAATCTTATCTTTTACTACCATTTTACCATTTATTATATATAAAATTTATTCTTAATATTTAAACATAACATTTTATGTGTACGTTCTAGAGTTATTACAAAGTTAGTATATCAGATAGCTTCATCTAACGTAGTCTATTATGAACATAACATTTTATGTGTACGTTCTAGAGTTATTACAAAGTTAGTATATCAGATAGCTTCATCTAACGTAGTCTATTATGAAATAAAATAATATTCCTTAGACGAACATTGTAATGGCGAACTGTTAGAGAAAGTAGCATAACCTACAAATAATAAAAACGTCTGTTATGTATAATCATACTATATCCCATAATTTATTCCAATATACGAGTAGGCCTACTATATTTCATAATATATAAGAAATGGTTATTGCAAATTAATTAGGCATAACTTCAAAAACGTTTTTAAATTAAGACAAAAAAAAATTTAGCATTACACTCTTTATTTTTCATTCGGAAATATTCGGCAAGATTCGCTAATCTGACTTTACGAGCTCAGGACTCAGCCTATACCTGTTCGGTTGTAGCCACCTTTCTGTGGACTTGGCCTTGTGCACAATATTGTCTTGCGCAACTTTTAATCAACGTTGAATTTTTGTTTTTGTTTTTATAATTTCTTTGTTGGCTGTGTACAGGTTGGTAATTTAATCCTAATATATGATAAATCCCAGTCGCCTTCCATATATGCAATAAGCATAACATGTTGTCAGGTAACGCGGAACTCAACAAACTCTTCTATTATAATCTTGTCGTGAAAATAGTTGTATGATTTTTGTAAAATGATTACATTCTTTATTGTATTATGTAATGGGCAACAATGGCCTTACTTAATCACGCGATCGAATTGCAAAACAGACAACATTTACTTTCTGCTGCAGTTATAATCCTGCAGTAATGGTTTGATAAAATAATGGTCCATTACCACTTCCATGATCGGCGTTACACGCAACAATGGTGCTCCTTACGTCGACAGATGTCTGCGTCGCGGTCACGCTACCACGCATGCGCTCTCTTGCCGTTAAACCGAAGATCCGATCTCAGCCTACTCTCGATGGCCATTTAATTACCAGCAAAGTTGCCATGTTAGAACTATACCACCTGTTACTTTTACAGGTTTTAGTTGTATCTTCTTGCGTTTTTAGTGTTATTGTAGCTATACGTTTTGTGTAAGTGCTGTGCATCCTGTATCTCTTTTCACAGTGAGAAAAGAACTTATATGATTTCACTGTCTGAAATTAAAATAAAATCGTTCATAGTTATTAAAGTTGGTACTATTTAATTTCGGGCTTCACACACCCAAACGGCAAGTGGAAGTGGCATAAAATAATCATTTGAGCCAAGGTTA